>APFE031028242.1:17562-36487 GCA_000404065.3 Pinus taeda | reverse complement strand
AAAGTATTATGTTTTAATATTTAATATGTTATTTGGTTTTGAGCATAAAACCATCTGAAACCCAAAGAAAATTTTGGGTCAAAGGAATTTTCTTTGTTTGAGTTTTCATAATTTTTTTTAGACACTATTTGTAGGATTTCAATAAGCAAGTTAAATTTTATTCCAATTCTATTATAATTCTCTTAGCTCCTGCAATTTGCAAACAGAATTTGGTCATTGGAGGTGCCCTATTTAGCTGACTGAACCACAATCCAGGCCATGCTGAGCTTATAAAGAATAGCACACCTTTGGGGTAAGATTATTAACCAATCAATGAACTATAACAATCATATTCGTCAATCTCCATTTATTATTTTTTCTCAACCACCTTGAGCAAAGTGGTTTTAGGGAGCATTGATAGACTTACTAGTCCTAAAGAAACAGTGTTGGTATGTCATATAAAATGGATGGAATGAGATCTGCCAGGCCACACCTACGTTCGATGGAAACACACCACATAGGCAAAAGCACACTAGAGCAATACTTGTAGGAAGACATTTACATTCGGCAAGATCTCATTATGTAGGTGAACACTTTGAATTAGGTCCTATTTAGAAAATTATGGTGTCGCAGATATGTCCTTACCTATGTAAGTGTAAGCAAGTTGCTTGGGGATCAACTCACAATAGGCGTGCTAGGGGTGACCTAGCAATGCTAAGGAAAGAGGGTCACCCTTGTTTAGTCTAAGTAAGGTGAGGCAAATCGTAGGTATGTGATTTTTTCTAATGAGTAGTTCAGTGTAGGCTCTCTCCTTTTATTCTACAGAATATTAACATAAAGGAGATTCACCTATCTTTTTCCAAGATCAATACCTACATTAATGGTTTGGAAAAGGTTGAAAAGGATTATAGTTCCCACATTTTCCTTCCTATTTAGTATATTGCAAACATTTTTGTAGCCCAGGCCCATAAAAATGCCTTTCATATTTTTCAATTTAAGAGATTACTACACTTGTCTATAAGCATTGCATTCCTTTGCATATGTTTCTAGTGTGTTTATTTATGTACCAAGTACCTATCGCATTGTAAGCAAGTTTCTTGGGATGATCTCACAATAGGGGGTGACCTAGCATAGCTAAGGGATCAATACCTACATTAATGGTTTGGAAAAGGTTGAAAAAGATTATAGTTCCCACATTTTCCTTCCTATTTAGTCTATTGCAAACATTTTTGTAGCCCAAGCCCATAAAAATGCCTTTTATATTTTTCAATTTAAGAGATTACTGCACTTGTCTATAAGCATTGCATTCCCTTGCATATGTTTCTAGTGTGTTTATTTATGTACCAAGTACCTATCGCATTGTAAGCAAGTTTCTTGGGATGAAATGACAATAGGGGGTGACCTAGCATAGCTAAGGAAAGAAGGTTCAAATACTTGGTAGTGGTTAGCACCTTTGTTTAGTCTAAGGCCAGGAAAATCGTAGGCTTTGATTTTTTCTAATGAGTAGTTTTCCTTCTATTCTACATAGTATTAACTTAAAGCAGATTCGCGTGTCTTTGTCCAAAATCAATACTTACATTAATGAGTTGGAAAAGGTTAAAAAAGATTGTAGTTCCAACATTTTCCTTCCTATTTAGTCTACTGCAAACATTTCTGTAGCCCAGGCCCATAAAAATGGCTTTCATATTTTTCAATTTAAAAGAGTAGTAGGTTTTGAGCACATTGCATTTCCTTGCATATTGATCTTAGATGGAGAGAACCCAACTCCCTCCTTGTGTTTCTAGTGTGTTTATTTATGCCAATGACTGCTATTATTGGAGAGTAAGAATGGAGTATCTTGTAATGATTGATAATATTATCATATTCCTTTAGGGATAGAAGCAGTTAGGCCAAAGCAATTAGCCTATCTCCCAAACATAAGGAAAGAGACTGTTACATCAAAAGACTCCCAAACAACAATCCATTTTTCTCTATTCAACATCATTATAAGATTTACTAGTACATTTTTATTCATGCAATTCCATTCATATATTTTATACGGATAACAAATGTGAGAGTTTACCCATAAGGGAGTGCCCAGTTATCCATTGATGAATTCGTTGAGAAATGGATAGCTTAAGGACTTAACCCTCCTGAAAGGTAAAAAGTTAGTGTAGGAAAGAGTTTACCAAAAAGAATTCACCCACATATTTTTTTCCCTCCTATAATATCCGACCATGGTGGATACCTCTTATCCCAACTCATAGTGCATCTCTTGCTAAAATAGATGAAGAAAATATAAAAAGGTTTGCACTCTTTGAACATTTTTAATTCCACTATTAAATATTTATGTGACCACACAGTAACATACAAGCCTTCAACCGCCCGATCGGGCTAGATGAGCTGGCGTGGAGATCTTTGACGTTCTGGCGGCGCACGATCAAAGGATTAACCGCGAATGATCAAGGCATGAGTGATACAGGCAAGTGGAGCGGCCGGCAGAGGGAGAATGCAGATCCTGGGTTCAGTGGTGCAGGTGCTCTGAGCATCGGACGGGACGGAAGGACGGCGAGCAAGCCGAATCATTATGTGATGGGCCTTGGAATTATCTACAGCCATTACTTCGGTAATGATACCGACGAGAAGAGGGGTGTTAAGACCGGAAGAAAGCATGGGGTTATTCGCTGTGAGGATCGCTCAAAACCTACATGCAGATACCCTGAGCGCTGGTGTGTTGTGAAAGCTACTGTGAGGAAGGCGAGAGGAGCAACCTGCAGCGGAAGGGGGATAATGGAAGGGGAAGGCAGTGGGAGCGGGAGAAGATGGCTGCGCAGCAGGGGGCATGAGGACCATCGTAAACTCCCTGCAGATTTGAAGGGCAAGCGGAAGGTGGATGCCGAGGGGAACCTGCATATTCAGTTTGTCAAGATTTCAGAAGAGGAAAACGAGGAGCAGAAGGGCAACCAGGAAGAGGAGGCCTGGAGAAATCGCTGGAAAAGATTACCAGGCGAGGAGAGCGAGGACGCAGACGAAGGCGTGGGTCGCTTCGTTGGCAGGGGCAGGGGAGGCCTGCGCGGCAGAGGGAGAAGAGGTCGAGGCCGAAGGGGCCGAGGTGGACGCCAGAGAAAGGACGTGGCGGAGGGTAGAAGCCGGAGGGGGCGTCAGTGCAACCCTCCCCAGGAGACGGAAGCTGAACCCGCGGCGGGAGATGATACCAGGCGGACAAGACAAACTATCGGAGATCGAATAAGAATTGCTGAGCAGGAGTACAGGGAGAATTCAAACCCCAAGATTAGGAGAATTATGGAGTATTGGGAAGAAGAAGCTATACAGGCTCAATCAGAAGAAGAAATGGAAGATTGGGTTGCCACTATGCCTGATGCTCGCCATACCAGAGGAAGAATGACCCTCTACAAACAGTCTCTCCATTTGTATTGGGTCATGAAGAGGCTTATGGCAAAAGCTTTAGAACAGGTAGCCATGGAGATGGCAGAAATGGTTCAGAGTCTCCCTAATGTGAAAAAAGAATTGAAGGACATAGTCATCACCATGCTCCTGCAAGAAAAAAGACTGGAGAATTTGCAGCAGCAGCTCGTGGCAAGTGGAGTGCGGGTGAAAAAGGAGAAAGGCCAGCAAGCTGAACCTGAAAAGCAGTGATCAAAGGCATGTTCTTGCTGTTTTTGGGAGATACCTCGCTTTTGTTTTTCTGTAGGCATGAAATCTTTTGTTGTTTTTACATGTAGGAAGCAGTATGTAGGTAATAGTATGGATATAGAAACAGAAACTGAACATGAAACATGGTTTGAAAAGGTGGTTAATTCCTATTTTTGGTTTGATGTGACAAATTTTGGATGGTCAAGAGACCCGGTTTCCCTTCGGGGCGGGGTGAGACCACCCTGAAGCTGCTGTAAATACTATTTTTTGTTAATAGAAAAGGTCATACTCAGATTACAAAAAAAAAAACATAGAAGCCTTCAACATCTGCATATAAGTAAGACAAAGAATCCCTTCACTGTGTTTACAGTTATAACGTAGGAGCCTAATGTATATAGGGTACGGGTACCTTCAATAGTTAGATTCTTTTTGTATTTTAACTTTTTAAAATTGATTTAAATTGTGCCCTTAATGTTGCTTTAGGAATGAGTGAGTAACGGACCTTAAAAGTGTCAGAAATCAATCAATAAAGTAGAAATTTAATTGATACAAAGTAGAAGCTACTTCAAGAATGAGCCATCAATTCAAGCTGCTGGGGTTAGTTTTCTACTTTCTAAGCCTTTTGTTGGAATTCTCCATTCAACTAAGAAAAATAAACTATCCCTCTGCCTCTACCTCTGCAATGCTCAATCAATGCCTATTTATTAACCAAGAGCAGAGAACATACACAGATCTAAGGACAGAGAGCAGATAAGCAATGCTTCAGTACGCCGAAGTCCAGACTCATATTTGCAAATTTTGTTTTCTTTTTCTTTCCTAATATTGGAAGTATGCCTAATCAATGCCTATTTATTAACCAAGAGCAGAGAACACACAAAGATCTAGGGACAGAGAGCAGATAAGCAATGCTTCTGCACGCCAAATCAAGACTCATTTGCAATTTTTGTTTTCTTCTTCTTTCTTAATGTTGGAAGTAAACAATTATTATTAAATAATGCAATAATAATACTTTAGATTTTACTTTTATTATTTAAATAAAAGGTAAATACTGGTTTTATTTTTGCATAGGTCTTTTTAAGGATGTTAAATCCGTGGGGAACCATTGCATGGACTAGAATGTAATAGAACAGTACAGTGAACAACAAAATATAATATTTTGTGTTACGTTACCCGATAGGTGCTCCGCATCCCTCTAGAATTCACCCATTAGAAATAATGATTGTAATTGTTGATTCATAATGAAGTCAATGAAAAGAATATTCCATGAAGCTACGAGCAAGTGGGGTATTCTGGATGGGGTGCAAGAAGTTAAGAACGTTTTGCCAGTAAACATTCAGATGAACCTGGGCAGTTTTGTTAGTTGGATGCCAATAGTGAGAAGCTTTTTATTGAGATGATCATCTACTGTGCATCCAATAACTGGGGATGGTAGGCTGACACATCATTATTAATTTAGAATGGACTAATTCACAGTGTACAATAATTGACTAATAACAAATGGAGAATGACATTCTTCTATCACTGCCTTCTTAAAATATAGAATTAGGTATAATTCTTATTAAAAAATCAGATTGCCTGAAAATATATACCCATTGCCCTAGTCTTGGGTCCTTTTTGAGTTTTGTAGCATATGAACAGACCTCTCATCTTTTGCATATTTAGTTGATAATGTTTTTTCCATCCTATGGTACGCAGCTCAGTTAACATAGATAAGAAATCGACTGAAAACATTATTTATGCCCTTCTTATATTGAATTTCAAAGTAAAAACCTTGTAGTTTACTTTCCTACTTCACTAAAATTCCACTGGAAAAATAAATAAAGTTTCATGCCCCATTTGGATTTTGAGGTGTTGTCCCAATAAATATGGCTTGAATTTTTCTACAAGGGTCAACATTTCCTAATCATAGATGCATAACAACTTTTCCTTATCAGTCACAATAGGCTGATGAATTGCATGACCATTGTGTTCATGCCAGTTCCCAGTTCCCAAAGCATCATATTTCACTTCAAAAGTCTGAGAAATATGGCTAGGCCTTTTTCATTTGTCAGAAGGTATACCCTGCAGCCTCCATCCATTTAAATTAATCCTTATTGGTAAGATCTGTGAGGTGTGACATGATGCTTCCAAAAACAAAACTTCCTATATAAATTGCATTTTCTATAAAATTCTCTCAACTGAGCCACATTCTTTGGAGTTGGTCAGTCAAGAAATAAGGAGTGAATTCAAGAAAAAAAGACTGAAACAAAGCCCACCTTGGATGATTGAGAAAATTACCAGGGTTTAGGCTCCTTGACACAATTTGATAGAAGCAAAACTAGCCGTTTTTCATTCTAAATATATTGTCCTTTATACATGGAAAAATAGTGAGAGAATGAATTGTAGAAAAACTTAAGTTACTAATAAAGTCATTCAGGTTCATCTTCTGTTATAAGTATTTGACAGATGCTTGAGTGTAACCCCTCTGTAGCCTCCAACTAGTTAAATCGATCCTTATTAGTAAGATCATTGAGATGTGCCATGGCTTCCAAAACCCTTGACAAAATTCTTATGTAAATTGCATAATTTATTAAGTTCTCTCAATTCAGTCATATGCTTGGGAGTTGGCCAATCAAGGAAGTAGGAGTAAAATTGAAATAATAAAGAATGAAGCAGAGCTAGCCCTAGACGATCGAGAAAATTGTCAAGCTTCAAGTTCCTTGATCACAATTTGATAGGCAACAAAACTAAACGGTTTTTCATTCTGAATATGGTGTGTTATTTTCCACAATAATGTTGGGATAAATGGAACTAATGAAGTTATTTAGTTTCACCTTATGTACAAGTATTTGACAGATGCCTGCTTGAGTGTTACAGTTTGCATAAATAATAAGGGAGCCCTTTTGCGGACTCCATCCATTGAACCGATCCTTATTAGTAAGATTGGTGATGTGTGCCATGATGCTCCCAAAACCCTTGACAGGCTATGTAAATTGCATATTCTGTTAAGTTCTCTCCTGCTAGTCACAATCTTGGGAGTTGGCTAATCCAGGAATAAGAAGTGAAATTCAAGGAATAAAGAATGAAACAAAGCTTGTGCTTGCTGATTGAGAAAATTGTCAAGCTTAGGGTTCACTGATCACAAGTTGATAGGAAGCAAAACTAATGGTTTATCATTTTAAGTATTGTCTCCTTTGCCACAATAACGCTGGGTTAAATGGAAATATACAAGGAAAATCAATTGTAGACAAACCTATGTTACTAATGAAGTCATTCGATTTCATTTACTAATTATTTGACAGATTTCTACTTGAGCGTTATAATTTGCATAGCTAAGAAGGTAGCCCCTTTGCAGCCTGCATCCATTTAAATCTATCTTTATTGGTAAGTTCACTGAGATGTGCCATGATGCTTCCAAAACCCTTGATAAACTTCTTATATAAATTGCATAGTCCACTTAATTCCACTTAATTTACACCTTTTTCATAAAAGGGAAAATAAATAAATAAATTTTCAATCGCAAATTTATTATTAAATAATAAAAACAAAACAAAACAATCAACTTATCTTTTGATATTTAAATATAATAAAAAATTAATTTTATTGTAAATTTCACTAATATATAAAGTAAATAATTTTATTGTAAACAATCATCATTTTAACAAAATACAAATTAATTAAATTTAAAAAATAATAAAAATACAAATTTTTAATATGGCAATTGTACAAAATTTCTTAAAAAAAAAAAATTATTAAATATCAAATTTTAAATAACCTTAAAGTCCTGATAATAATTTTATTTTTGAAAATGTAATAATAATTAATAATTATTAATAAATAATAAAAATTACTCTATCATAATTAACATCTCACATCTCAACACATGAAATCATGGTGAAAACAATTCAATCAACTTGTCACTTCCCGTCAAAAAGCCCCTCTCCCCTTTCCGTTTCAGAAGATAGGAAAATAAATATATAAATAAATTTTCAATCACAAATTCACTATTAGATATTAAAAACAAAACACAACAATTAACTTTCACCATTACAAAAACAATATCTACATAATATTTTCTAGAGTATCGAGCTATCTCCATATTATATTAAAAAATTATGTAAATTATGTTCAGGGCACAATGGGCTGAGAGGAGTTCTTAATGGCAAACGAAACGAATCCCGTCGACATCAATTGAGGAAGCCACGCCTGAAACCTTATTCGGGGATTAAAGTAGGCTATAAAATGCAATAATACGGCCATTTAAGCGATTTACACACCTCCGTATCAGCAACTGAATCAGGTAAGCAAGCAACTGAATCAAGGTAAGCAAATGATATTCAAGGTAAGCAACTGAATCCACGCGAACAGCAACTGGGCAAACATGTAAGATATATTTCATTAAATTAAATATGGGGTTCGCTTGTGCACTTAAGAGAGTTCCTAGATTCCTAATTTTCGATCTTCCAGAGTTCCGAGTCGGAACTCTCCAATGTCGGAAGTCTGTCCAAGTCGAAAGAAAATAGGATGCTACTTGCAGAGAACGAGTGAAGGATTTCCTTCTGGTTTCCCTATTGGACTGGAAATCTTATCTCTCGGTTTCCCTATTGGACTGGAAATCTTATTCGAGAGATAAAGACATACCTAAAGAAATATGCTTTAATCCTGCCTAGATTGGGTGTTCTGCCTGGGTGGGGAAAGAGCCGGGACAGGCTGAGCGCTACCGGAACTATCTCTCGATTTTCACTACCTGCTGCTGCAACAACTAGACATAGCGAGGGAGAGAGACATGCATGCGTGTGTTACCTCTTGATTTAATTTTTGATTGCGAGCGGGTCGCTGCTTGCTAGATTTTTTATTTGATTTAAATTGATTAGGTTGAAAAAATTGTTAAAACCAATTGATACTGAATTGGTTATAAAAACATATACTATCAAAAAGGTGTGCCAGACTCTCCGATGGGAGGTAATTGCGCCCACAGAAGTCACTCGGGGAAGTAACTCTTCGAATCGTTAGGTAAGTAATTTAGTCTCTTGATGGGAGAGTGATCGAAGCCCAAATCGCAAGACATACTGAATCTAATCCTTTTTTAATTAATAGCGATGTACATCCATTATAAATTTCAAAACCCATTGTACCATTCAGTATTATGTTTTACATATGGTACAACAATTGACCTGTTCTTATTTTATCAGGGTCAAATACTCTTTCTAAACTAACTGATACCGGCCATGACAGAGAATATGCCCCTTACAGGATGACAGAATTATTCGACATGTAACATATAGTGCCGAGTAAAAGCCCCTTTGTCTATCCAGTACTGTGACAACTCAGTTTGGAGAGGCATCAGACTGAAGATCTGCAGGTTGCATGTTCAATTCACACTCACCACATTGCATTTTTGTAATTCATTATTCAAAAAGTTTGTCGAGCTGAATAGATAAATAAAGGAAATCCAAGGAATTACTATAACAAAAGGAAAACTCATTCTACATGGCAAACTGCAACACTCAAGATCTGTCAAATACTTTTAACAGAAGGTGAAACTAAATGATTTCATTAGTAACTTAAATTTGTCTACAAGTGATTCTCTCTGTGTATCTCCATTTATCCCAACATTCTGGCAAAGGACACAGGAAACCTGAAGCATGACAAATTGCTTCTAATCAAATTGTGATCCAGGAACCTGAACCCCGAAAATTTTCTGTCATCTGCCTCTGTTTCACTCTTTATTTCCTGAAATTTACTCCTTACTTGACTGGCGAACTCCCAAGGATGTGACTCAGTTGAGAGAACTTTAATACTCAACTTATATAGGAAGTTTGTCGAAGGTTCTTTATTTCCTGCATTTTACTCCTTACTTGACTGGCCAACTCCCAAGAATGTGACTCAGTTGAGAGAACTTTAATATGCAATTTATATAGGAAGTTTGTCAAACGCTTCGGACGCATCATGGCACACCTCACTAACCTTACCGGTAAGGATCAATCATCAATCATGGCACACCTCACTGATCTTACCAATAAGGACCAACTAATGGATGGAGGTTGCAAAGGAACTACTTGGTTGCAAAGGGACTACCTTCTTATCTATGCAAATAGTAACACTCAAGCAGTGTGTCAAATACTTGTTAACAGAAAGTGAAACTTAATGACTTCATTGGTAACTTAAATTGCCTAAAATTAATTCTCTCAGTACATTTTCATTTATCCCAGCATTATTGTGGCAGAAGACACTTGATACTTGAAATGGAAAATACTTACTTATGCTCCCTATCAAATTGTGATCAAGGAATCTGAAGCCTGACGATTTTCTCAATCATCCATGGCTTGCTCTGTTTCACTCTTTCTTTTTGAATTTTTACTCCTTATTCCTTCACTGGCCAACCCCCCAAGAATGTGACTTAGTTGAGGGAAACTAATAGAATATGCAATTTATATCTCCATTTAACCCAGAATACACATTTTCATTTATCCCAACGCTATGATTACTATCAAATTGTGATCAAGAAATCTGAAGCCTGTCAATTTTCTCAATCATCCAGAGCTTGCTCCATTTCATTCTTTATTTCTTGAATTTTTACTCCTTATTTCTCCACTGGCCAACCCCCAAGAATGTGACTGAGTTGAGAAAACTTAATAAAAGATGCATTTTATACAGGAAGTTTGTCAAAGGTTTTGGAAGAATCATGACACACCTCACTTATTTTACCACCAAAGATCAATTTAAATCAGTGGACTCTGCAAAGGGACTACCTTCTTATCTATGCAAAATGTAACACTCAAGCAGGCATTTGTCAAATACTTGTATCAAAATTAAACTAAATGACTTCATGAGTAATTTAAGTTCGTCTACAACTGATTCTCTCAGTATATTTCAATTTATCCCAACATTGTTGTGGCAGAAAACACATGATATTTAAAATGAAAAATAGTTAGTTATGCTTCCCATCAAATTGTGATCAAGGAATCTGAAGCCTGGCGATTTTCTCAATCATCCAGGGCTTGCTCTGTTTCACTCTTTCTTTTTGAGTTTTTACTCTTTTTTCCTTGACTGGCCAACCCCCAAGAATGTGACTTGGTTGAGAGAAATTAATAGAATATGCAATTTATATAGGAAGTTTATCAAGGGTTTTGGAAGCATCATGGCAAACCTCAGTGAACTTACCAATAAAGATAGATTTAAATGGATGCAGGCTGCAAAGGGGCTACCTTCTTATCTATGCAAACTATAACGCTCAAGCAGAAATCTGCCAAATAATTAGTAAATGAAACCGAATGACTTTATTAGTAACTTAGGTTTGTCTACAATTGATTTTCTCTGTATATTTTCATTTAACCCAGCATTATTGTGGCAAAGGAGACAATACTTAAAATGATAAACCATTAGTTTTGTTTCCTATCAACTTGTGATCAGTGAACCCTAAGCTTGACGATTTTCTCTATCATCAAGCAAGCTTTGTTTCATTCTTTATTCCTTGAATTTCACTTCTTATACCTGGATTAGCCGACTCCCAAGATTGTGACTAGCAGGAGAGAACTTAACAGAATATGCAATTTACATAGCCTGTTAAGGGTTTTGGGAGCATCATGGCACACATCACCAATCTTACTAATAAGGATCGATTCAAATGAATGGAGTCCGCAGAAGGGCTCCCTTATTATTTATGCAAACTGTAACACTCAAGCAGGCATCTGTCAAATACTTGTACATAAGGTGAAACTAAATAACTTCATTAGTTCCATTTATCCCGACATTATTGTGGAAAATAACACACCGTATTTAGAATGAAAAACCGTTTAGTTTTGCTGCTTATCAAATTGTGATCAAGGAACTTGAAGCCTGACAATTTTCTCAATCATCTAGGGCTGCCTCTGCTTCATTCTTTATTATTTGAATTTCACTCCTACTTCCTTGATTGGCCAACTCCCAAGCATATGACTGAATTGAGAGAACTTAATAAAATATGCAATTTACATAAGAATTTTGTCAAGGGTTTTGGAAGCCATGGCACATCTCAATGATCTTACTAATAAGGATCGATTTAACTAGTTGGAGGCTACAGAGGGGTTATACTCAAGCATCTGTCAAATACTTATAACAGAAGATGAACCTGAATGACTTTATTAGTAATTTAAGTTTTTCTACAATTGATTCTCTCACTATTTTTCCATGTATAAAGGACAATATATTTAGAATGAATGTCAAATACTTATAACAGAAGAAGATGAACCTGAATGACTTTATTAGTAACTTAAGTTTTTCTACAATTCATTCTCTCACTATTTTTCCATGTATAAAGGACAATATATTTAGAATGAAAAACGGCTAGTTTTGCTTCTATCAAATTGTGTCAAGGAGCCTAAAGCCTGGTAATTTTCTCAATCATCCAAGGTGGGCTCTGTTTCAGTCTTTTTTTCTTGAATTCACTCCTTATTTCTTGACTGACCAACTCCCAAGAATGTGGCTCAGTTGAGAGAATTTTATAGGAAATGCAATTTATATAGGAAGTTTTGTTTTTGGAAGCATCATGGCACACCTCACAGATCTTACCAATAAAGATTAATTTAAATGGATGGAGGCTGCATGGGTACCTTCTGACAAATCAAAAAGGCCCAGCCATATTTCTCAGACTTTTGAAGTGAAATATGATGCTTTGGGAACTGGCATGAACACAGTGGTCATGCAATTCATCAGCGTATTGTGACTGACAAGGAAAAGTTATTATGCATCTATGATTAAGAAATGTTGACCCTTTAGAAAAATTCAAGCCATATTTATTGGGACAGCACCTCAAAATCCAAATGGGGCATGAAACTTTATTTATTTTCCCAGTAGAATTTTAGTGAAGTAGGAAAGTAAACTACAAGGTTTTTACTTTGAAATTCAATATAAGAAAGGCATAAATAATGTTTTCAGTCGATTTCTTATCTATGTTAACTGAGCTGCGTACCATAGGATGGAAAAAACATTATCAACTAAATATGCAAAAAATGAGAGGTCTGTTCATATGCTACAAAACTCAAAAATGACCCAAGACTAAGGCAATGGGTATATATTTTCAGGCAATCTGATTTTTTAATAAGAATTATGAGGAATTCTATATTTTAAGAAGGTAGTGATAGAAGAATGTCATTCTCCATTTGTTATTAGTCAATTATTGTACACTGTGAATTAGTCCATTCTAAATTAATAATGATGTGTCAGCCCACCATCCCCAGTGAGATGATCATCTCAATAAAAAGCTTCTCACTATTCACATCCAACTAACAAAACTGCCCAGGTTCATCTGAATGTTTACTGGCATAATGTTCTTGCACCCCATCCAGAATACCCCACTTGCTCATAGCTTCATCGAATATTCTTTTCATTGACATCATTATGAATCAACAATTACAATCATTATTTCTAATGGGTGAATTCTAGAGGGATGCGGAGCATCTATCGGGTAACGTAACACAAAATATTATATTCTGTTGTTCACTGTACTGTTCTATTACATTCTGGTCCGTGCAATGGTTCCCCAAGGATTTAACATCCTTAAAAAGACCTATGTAAAAATAAAATCAGTATTTACTTTTTATTTAAATAATAAAAGTAAAATCTAAAGTATTATTATTACATTATTTAATAATAATTGTTTACATCCAACATTAAGAAAGAAGAAAATAAAAATTGCAAATATGAGTCTGGATTTGGCGTACAGAAGCATTGCTTATCTACTCTCTGTCCCTAGATCTTTGTGTGTTCTCTGCTCCTGGTTAATAAATAGGCATTGATTGGACATACTTCCAATATTAAGAAAGAAGAAGAAAACAAAATTTGCAAATATGAGTCTGGACTTGGCGTATAGATGCATTGCTTATCTGCTCTCTGTCCCTAGATCTTTGTATGTTCTCTGCTCTTGGTTAATAAATAGGCATTGATTGGGCATTGCAGAGGCAGAGGGAGAGGGATAGTTTATTTTTCTTAGTTGAATAGAAAACTCCAACAAAAAGTTTAGAAAGTAGAAAACTAACCCCACAGCTTGGTTTGATGGCTCATTCTTGAAGTAGCTTCTACTTTGAATCAATTAAATTTCTACTTTACTGATTGATTTCTGACACTTTTAAGGTCCGTTACTCACTCATTCCTAAAGCAACATTAAGGGCACAATTTAAAAAAGTTAAAATACAAAAAGAATCGAACTACTGAAGGTACCCGTATCCTATATACATTAGGCTCCTACGTTATAACTGTAAACACAGTGAAGGGATTCTTTGTCTTACCTATATGTAGATGTTGAAGGCTTCTATATTACTGTGGTCACAGAAATATTTAATAGTGGAATTAAAAATGTTCATCTATTTTAGCAAGAGATGCACTATGAGTTGGGATAAGAGGTATCCACAATGGTCGGATATTATAGGAGGGAAAAAGAATATGTGGGTGAATTCTTTTTGGTAAACTCTTTCCCATATTAATTTTTTACCTTTCAAGAGGGTTAAGTCCTTAAGCTATCCATTTCTCAGCAAATTCATCAATGGATAACTGGGCACTCCCTTATGGGTAAACTCTCACATTTGTTATGCGTATAAAATATATGAATGGAATTGTATGAATAAAAACGTACTAGTAAATCTTACAATGGTGTTGAATAGAGAAAAATGGATTGTTGTTTGGTAGTCTTTTGATGTAAGAGTATCTTTCCTTATGTTTGGGAGATAGGCTAATTGCTTTGGCCTGACTGCTTCTATCCCTAAAGGAATATAATAATATTATCAATCATTACAAGATACTCCATTCTTACTCTCCAATAATAGCAGTCATTGGCATAAATAAACACACTAGAAACACAAGGAGGGAGTTGGGTTCTCTCCATCTAAGATCAATATGCAAGGAAATGCAATGTGCTCAAAACTTACTACTCTTTTAAATTGAAAAATATGAAAGCCATTTTTATGAGCATGGGCTACAGAAATGTTTGCAGTAGACTAAATAGGAAGGAAAATGTTGGAACTACAATCTTTTTTAACCTTTTTCAACTCATTAATATAAGTACTGATTTTGGACAAAGACAGGCAAATCTGCTTCAAGTTAATATTATGTAGAATAGAAGGAAACTACTCATTAGACTACTCAAAGCCTACGATTTTCCTGGCCTTAGACTAAACAAAGGTGCTAACCGCTACCAAGTATTTGAACCTTCTTTCCTTAGCTATGCTAGGTCACCCCCTATTGTCAGTTCATCCCAAGAAACTTGCTTCACATAAATAAACACACTAGAAACATATGCAAGGGAATACAATGCTTATAGACAAGTGTAGTAATCTCCTAAATTGAAAAATATGAAAAGCATTTTTATGGGCCTGGGCTACAAAAATGTTTGCAGTAGACTAAATAAGAAGGAAATTGTGGGAACTATAATCATTTTCAACCTTTTCCAAACCATTAATGTAGGTATTGATCTTGGAAAAAGATAGGTGAATCTCCTTCATGTTAATATTCTGTAGAATAAAAGGAGAGAGCCTACTCTGAACTACTCATTAGACAAGTGTAGTAATCTCTTAAATTGAAAAATATGAAAGGCATTTTTATGGGCCTGGGCTACAAAAATGTTTGCAGTAGACTAAATAAGAAGGAAAATGTGGGAACTATAATCATTTTCAAACTTTTCCAAACCATTAATGTAGGTATTGATCTTGGAAAAAGATAGGTGAATCTCCTTCATGTTAATATTCTGTAGAATAAAAGGAGAGAGCCTACTCTGAACTACTCATTAGAAAAAATCACATACCTACGATTTGCCTCACCTTACTTAGACTAAACAAGGGTGACCCTCTTTCCTTAGCATTGCTAGGTCACCCCTAGCACACCTATTGTGAGTTGATCCCAAGCAACTTGCTTACACTTACATAGGTAAGGACAAATCTACGACACCATAATTTTCTAAATAAGACCTAATTCAAAGTGTTCGCCTACATAATGAGATCTTGCCAAATCTAAATGTCTTCCTACAAGTCTTGCTTTAGTGTGCTTTGCCTACGTGGTGTGTTTCCATCGAACGCAGGTGTGGCCTGGCCGATCTCATTCCATTCATTTTATATGGCATACCAGCATTGTTTCTCTAGGACTAGTAAGTCTATCAATGCCCCCCTAAAACCACTTTGCTCAAGCTGGTTGAGAAAAATAATAAATGGAGATTGATGAATATGATTGTTATAGTTCATTGATTGGTTAATAATAATCTTACCCCAAATGTGTGCTATTCTTTATAAGCTCAGCATGGCCTGGATTGTGGTTCAGTCAGCGAAATAGGGAACCTCCAATGACCAAATTCTGTTTGCAAAATGCAGGAGCTAAGAGAATTATAATAGAATTGGAATAAAATTTAACTTGCTTATTGAACTCCTACAAATAGTGTCTAAAAAAAATTCTGGAAACTCAAACAAAGAAAATTCCTCTGACCAAAATTTTCTTTGGGTTTCAGATGGTTTTATGCTCAAAACCAAATAACTGCTTCAGTTCACTGAATGTTTAATAATCTTACTCAAAAATATGTATTGGTTTACAAGCTCAACATGTCTTGGACTGGGTCACTGGCCTAAATAAAAAAAAAAAAAAATTAAGAGCAAACAAATAAAACAAAATAAATAAATAAATAACAAAACAAAAAAGAAAAAAGTCAATGACAAAAATCGGAGAAAAATAATTATAATAAAATTGAAATAAAATTTTACTCACATTATTGAACATCTACAAACAGTTTCTAGAAATTAAGAGAAAACAAATAAAACAAAATAAATAAATAAATAAATAACAAAACAAAAAAGAAAAAAGTCAATGACAAAAATCTGGAGAAAAAGAATTATAATAAAATTGAAATAAAATTGTACTCACATTATTGAACATCTACAAACAGTTTCTAGAAGAAAATTTCTGGAAACCCCAAATTCTTCTTCAAATTTAAGAATTAGATGGTTTTATGTGGCCAATGATTAGCATCAATAACCCTATTGAAGATAAACCAATACCAAACAATAAAACCCAAAGATTTGGAAAAACATCAAAGATTATGAAAATTTTCCCAACATTTTGCCTGCATAGTAAAGGTGTATCTGAACCCTAAATAAAGAAAGTCCAATGAGTGAAACAATATAACAAAAAAAAAAAAAAAAAAATTGAAATAAATTTTACTCACAAACAGTTTCTAAATTTTTTTAATAGAAACCCCAAATTCTTCTTGAGATTTAGGCAATAAAGGGTTTTAATCCAGCACTAATCAGCATCACTAACCCTCTTGAAAATAACCCGTACCAAAAAATAAAACCCAAAGACATTGAATAACCAAGAAAAACATCAAAGATTACGAAAATTTTCCCAACCTTTATGTATAGTACAGGGATATTTAAATCCCAATCTTACTAAGCACACCTACATTACCCTCAATAAAAATTAATTAGATAAAAGAGAAACCAAAAGTTAATGCTCATAAAAATTAATTATGACAAGAGAGTAACCAAAAGTTAATGCTCACCTACAACCTAAAAAATACAGAGCATCTGCATTTTTCCAGCACTATTCACTGGTGCTATAATTCTTTCTTTCTGGTCGTATAGTTCTTCCTTCCTCTGCACTTGAAGAGGAAACCGGACAAGTTAACCCAAAATAAAATAAAATAAAATAAAATAAATGAGATAAAATGTTTTACAAAATACTCATCCATCCATGAAACATCTATCAAACATCTAACAATTACCATCTAACATCTATCGAACATCTAACAATTACCATCAAAATTTTAAATAACAAATAAAACAATATCTACCTTCTCAATCTTCACCCATTAAATCAGTCATCCCATAGCATATCTCATATCCTTGCAGCATCACTCTCCCTCTCATATCTCATATCCTTGCAGCATCACTCTCCCTCTTTACATCACTCACCAGTTAACCCAAAATAAAATAAAATAAAATAAAATAAATGAGATAAAATGTTTTACAAAATACTCATCCATCCATGAAACATCTATCAAACATCTAACAATTACCATCTAACATCTATCGAACATCTAACAATTACCATCAAAATTTTAAATAACAAATAAAACAATATCTACCTTCTCAATCTTCACCCATTAAATCAGTCATCCCATAGCATATCTCATATCCTTGCAGCATCACTCTCCCTCTCATATCTCATATCCTTGCAGCATCACTCTCCCTCTTTACATCACTCACCTGGAAGCTAGAACCAACCCTCTCATATCTCATATCCTTGCAGCATCTCTCCCTCTTCACATCACTCACCTGGAAGCTAGAACCAACCCTCTCATAGCTCATATCCCTCTTGACATCACTCACCTGGAAGCTAGAACCAAACAAGCAGCTATATTCACTTTGTACCTCTTTTACAGAGGCAAGTCAACCAACACCGTCCCTCCAGGTTAAATCCTCATCGTTCATTCACTATGGTAATCCCGAGGAGACTGCGGGTATCGCTGTAGCATTTACTCCAGCCAGCTACCTCTTCAAAAAAATCAACGATCGAATCAAGGATAAAACCGAGGAGACCAGCTGTCCATCGCTCGAACCATTAGCTTAAAAGCCATCAAATTTATAAAGTTTGCTGTCAGCATAATATACGGATATATTTAAGTTTTGCATGCCGAGGGTGGTGATGGCAAAAATATCAAGCCATGTTACGTTCCCGCCAAGATGTGGATCGAGATTAAACCATAATAACCTTACCTTTGTCGAATAAATTAATCACCTTGGAACCTCTTTTACAAAGGCAAGTCAACCAACACCGTCCCTCCAGGTTAAATCCTCATCGTTCATTCACTATGGTAATCCCGAGGAGACTGCGGGTATGGCTGTAGCATTTACTCCAGCCAGCTACCTCTTCAAAAAAATCAACGATCGAATCAAGGATAAAACCGAGGAGACCAGCTGTCCATCCCTCGAACCATTAGCTTAAAAGCCATCAAATTTATAAAGTTTGCTGTCAGCATAATATACGGATATATTTAAGTTTTGCATGCCGAGGGTGGTGATGGCAAAAATATCAAGCCATGTTACGTTCCCGCCAAGATGTGGATCGGGATTAAACCATAATAACCTTACCTTTGTCGAATAAATTAATCACCTTGAAATGTAAAAGGATATAATGTTTAGGTAAATAAATTTTTTTTATGAGAGTATTAATTACCTGGTAGAGGGTTGTGACATAAACATATTTATCAAACATATTATTAATTTACATTTTTAAAAGACATAAATTCATTTAAACATATAAAATATAATCAAATTAGAAACTAACAAAAATACAAATACAAATTTCTAATATCGAAATG
>APFE031028242.1:0-15004 GCA_000404065.3 Pinus taeda | reverse complement strand
AATACATATTTATAGCCAAAGAATGTTCACCATGCCATAATGTACAAATGTTTTTAAAACTTAATATTTTTACTTTAACCATTAAATTTTCAGAACTTTAAATTAATTTAAAATACATCATATTGAGCACAATGCACAATGTCGTGTATAATCATATATACACAAACAACACTTAACACATTACAATACAACAACACAACACATAACAGTACACAACACATAACAACAACACAGCTCATTACAACTCAACATTAATAACTAAAAAAATAAAAAAAAAATTAGTGTCATATCTTTAAAAATTTGGTGTCTTATTTGTATAAATTTTAAATATTAATTTTTATTAAATAACAAAATTTTAAATTATTCATTTGGTGTCTTATTTTTATAAATTTAATATTATTTTTTTATTAAATAAAAATTTTAAAGATAATTTTAAATGTTAAAGTTAATCTTGAATCAAAATTTTTAGATGTAATTTATGAGTTCATTTTTACAAAATCATTAGTGGTTTTTATACAAGGTATCATATGAAAGAATTGTAAATGTGAATAACATAATTATATAAGTTCATTTTGCTAAATTATTTGTGCTTGTTATATGGTATCATGTGAAAGGAAAATGTGAATGTAAAAAAATTGTGAATAATGTAATTTTATAATTTTATTTTTACCCAATCAGTTATGATCATATGTAGTTGTAAAATTTGTAAATGTGAAAAATTTGTGAATGTTGTAATGTAAGTTTATGATCATGTGTAGCCATTTGCAAGTGTTATATAAGAATATCATGTGAAAGCTATAAAACAAAATGTGAATATGATCAATCAAATTTTGAAATGTGAAGTTATCATTAAAAGTCATCTGAAGAAATATAATTAAAATTTTACAAATAAACACAACTTTTGGAAGAAAAAAATAAAAATACACTCAAAGATAAAAAAAAAAAAATAAACAAACAAAAATGACACTCCTCCAAGATAGCTTTGGCCATGCTATCTTTGAAGGTTGTGAGAAGGTTCAACCCCTTCTCAAAAACAATATGATTATGTATTAATGTATAGTTTGTGAAAGTGAGTACATCAAAAAATACACTACAATTTACAATTACAACATGTAATACCATCTTCAATAACACTTAATATGTGATTCTTCTACAAAGAGTTTGAGTCTGTGTCGAGCACTTCCCATCTGTTGTTGTGAAATTCTACCTCCTTGATTTCTGTTTCATACCACAAGGAAATTAGAGATCACATTCAAAATGTTATGAAATAAAAAATAAATTTTCACTCCCACATAAAATTGTGAGAAGAACTTAATTTACCTTTTCACATATGACTCTGTCACAGCACTCTGCATCTGCTTTGAGTCACACTTCCCATTTCTTCCAATCTACTTTCTTGATACCTGTTTCATAGCAGGGGATTAATTTACTTTCTTGATACCTGTTTCAAGAGATAAGCTTAAAGTCCTGATAATAATTTTATTTTTAAAAATGTAATAAAAATAAATAATTGTTATAAATAATAAAAATTAATTATATCTCACATGAAATCATTGTGAAAACAATTCAATCAACTTGTCACTCCCTGTCAAAAGGCCCCTCTCCCCTTTCCGTCAACTTACCCTTTCCGTCAACTTAATTTACACATTATACTATTAGATATTAAAAACAAAACACAATAATATCAAAAACAAAAACAATATCTACATACTAGCAATTGTCCCAAAAAGTACAAAGAGAGACCGATAAGATTATAAATTTGGAATTGTAAAATTTAGTAGCAAATATATTAAATTATGTAAATTATGCTCAGGGCACAATGGGCTGAGAGGAGTTCTTAAAATGGCAAACGAAACGAATCCCGTCGACATCAATTGAGGAAGCCGCGCCTGAAACCCTATTCGGGGATTAAAGTAGGCTATAAAATGCAATAATACGGCCATTTAAGCGATTTACACACCTCCGTATCAGCAACTGAATCAAGGTAAACAACTGATATTCAAGGTTAGCAACTGAATCCACGCGAACAGCAACTGGGCATCTATATCGATTGGGCTGATATATTTAGAACATGTAAGATATATTTCATTAAATTAAATATGGGGTTGGCTTGTGCACTTAAGAGAGTTCCTAGATTCCTAATTTTCGATCTTCCAGAGTTCCGAGTCGGACCTCTCCAATGTCGGAAGTCAAATGAAAATACGACGCTACTTGCAGAGAACGAATGAAGGATTTCCTTCTGGTTTCCATATTGCACTGGAAACCTTATTGGAGAGATAAAGACATACCTTAAGAAATATGCTTTAAGCCTGCCTAGATTGGGTGTTCTGCCTGGGTGGGGAAAGAGCCGGGACAGGCTGAGCGCTACGGAACTATCTCTCGATTTTCACTACCTGCTGCTGCAACAACTAGACATAGCGAGGGAGAGAGACATGCATGCGTGTGTTACCTCTTGATTTAATTTTTGATTGCGAGCGGGTCGCTGCTTGCTAGATTTTTTATTTGATTTAAATTGATTAGGTTGAAAAAATTGTTAAAACCAATTGATACTGAATTGGTTATAAAAACATATACTATCAAAAAGGTGTGCCAGACTCTCCGATGGGAGGTAATTGCGCCCACAGAAGTCACTCAGGGAAGTAACTCTTCGAATCGTTAGGTAAGTAATTTAGTAACTTGATGGGAGAGTGATCGAAGCCCAAATCGCAAGACATACTGAATTCAATCCTTTTTTAATTAATAGCGATGTACATCCATTATAAATTTCAAAACCCATTGTACCATTCAGTATTATGTTTTACATATGGTACAACAATTGACCTGTTTTTATTTTATCAGGGTCAAATACTCTTTCTAAACTAACTGATACCGGCCATGACAGAGAATATTCCCCTTACAGGATGACAGAATTATTCGACATGTAGCATATAGTGCCGAGTAAAAGCCCCTTTGTCTATCCAGTACTGTGACAACTCAGTTTGGAGAGCATCAGACTGAAGATCTGCAGGTTGCATGTTCAATTCACACTCACCACATTGCATTTTTGTAATTCATTATTCAAAAAGTTTGTCGACCTGAATAGATAAATAAAGGAAATCCAAGGAATTACTATGACAAAAGGAAAACTCATTCTACATGGCAAACTGCAACACTCAAGATCTGTCAAATACTTTTAACAGAAGGTGAAACTAAATGATTTCATTAGCAGCTTAAATTTGTGTACAAGTGATTCTCTATGTGTATTTCCATTTATCCCAACATCATTCTGGCCAAGAATACAAAAAACCTGAAGCCTGACAAATTGCTTCTAATCAAATTGTGAACAAGGAACCTGAAGCCTGACAATTTTCTGTCATCTGCCTCTGTGTTTCACTCTTTATTTCCTGAATTTTACTCCTTCATTGACTGGCCAACTCCCAAGAATGTGACTCAGTTGAGAGAACTTTAATATGCAATTTATATAGCAAGATACAATTTATATAGCAAGTTTGTCGAGGGTTTCTGACGCTTCATGGCACACCTCGCTGATCTTACCAATAAGGATCAATTAATGGATGGAGGCTGCAAAGGGACTACCTTCTTATCTATGCAAACAGTAACACTCAAGCAGGCATCTGTCAAATACTTGTAATAGAAAGTGAAACTTAATGACTTCAATAATAACTTAAGTTTAAAAGTTTGTCTAAAATTGATTCTCTCGGTACATTTTCATTTATCCCAACATTATTGTGGCAGAAGACACGTGATATTTAAAATGAAAAATACTTTACGCTCCCTATATCAAATTGTCTCAATCATCCAGGGCTTTGCTCTATTTCACCCTTTCTTTTTGAATGTGACTGGCCAACTCCCAAGAATGTGACTTAGTTGAGACACATTTTCATTTATCCCAACGTTATGTTTCCTATCAAGGAATCTGAAGCCTCCAATTTTCTCAATCATTCAGAGCTTGCTCTATTTCACTCTCTATTTTTTTAATTTTTACTCCTTGTACCTTGACTGGCCAACTCCCAAGAATGTGACTGAGTTGAGAGAACTTAATGGAATATGCATTTTATATACAAAGTTTGTCAAGGATTTTGGAAGCATCATGGCACACCTCACTGATTTTACCAGAGAGGATCAATTTAAATCAGTAGACACTGCAAAGGGGCTACCTTCTTATCCATGCAAAATGTAACACTCAAGCATGCATCTTTCAAATACTTGTATCAGAATGAAAGTGATTGACTTCATGAGTAACCTAAGTTAGTCTACAACTGATTATCTCAGTATATTTCAATTTATCCCAACATTATTGTGGCAGAAAGACACATGATACTTAAAATGAAAAATAGTTAGTTGTGCTTCCTTCCTATCAAATTGTGATCAAGGAATCTGAAGCCTGAAGATTTTCTCAATCATCCAGGGCTTGTTCTGTTTCACTCTTTCTTTTTGAATTTTTACTCCTTATTCCTTGACTGCCCAACTCCCAAGAATGTGACTTAGTTGAGAGAAATTAATAGAATATGCAATTTATATAGGAAGTTTATCAAGGGTTTTGGAAGCATCATGGCACACCTCACTGATCTTATCAATAAGGATGGATTTAAGTGGGATGCAGGCTGCGAAGGGGCTACCTTCTTATCTATGCAAACTATAAGACTCAAGCAGAAATCTGTCAAACACTTGCAACAGCAAATGAAACCGAATGACTTCATTAGTAATTTAAGTTTGTCTACAACTGATTTTCTCAGTGTATTTCCATTTAACCCCAAGGCATTATTGTGGCAAACTAGACAGAATACTTAAAATGAAAAACCATTAGTTTTGCTTCCTATCAACTTGTGATCAATGAACCTGAAGCTTGACAATTTTCTCAATCATCTAGAGCTAGCTTTGTTTCACTCTTTATTTCTTGAATTTCACTTCTTATTCCTGGATTAATCAACTCCCAGGAATGTGACTAGCATGAGAGAACTTAACAGAATATGCAATCCTTATACATAAGGTAGAACTAAATAACTTCATTAGTTCCATTTATCCCAATATTATTGTGGCAAATAACACACCATATTTAGAATGAAAAACCGTTTAGTTTTGCTTCCTATCGAATTGTGATGATCAAGGAACCTGAAGCCTGACAATTTTCTCAATCATATAGGGCTTGCTCTGCTTCATTCTTTATTATTTGAATTTCACTCCTACTTCCTTGATTGGCCAACCCCCAAACATGTGACTTAATTGAGAGAACTTAATAGAATATGCAATTTACGTAGGAATTTTTTCAAGGGTTTTGGAAGACATGGTACATCTCAATTATCTTACTAATAAGAATCGAGTTAACTGGTTGGAGGCTACAGAGGGGCTACCTTCTTATTTATGAAAACTCTAACACTCAAGCATATGTCAAATACTTATAACAGAAGATGAACCTGAATGACTTTATTAGTAACTTAAGTTTTTCTACAATTGATTCCCTCACTATTTTTCCTTATAAAGGACAATATATTTAGAATGAAAAACTGCTAGTTTTGCTTCCTAGCAAATTGTGATCAAGGAGACTAAAGCCTGATAATTTTCTCAATCATCCAAGGTGGGCTCTGTTTCAGTCTTTTTTTCTTGAATTTCACTCCTTATTTCTTGACTGAGCAGCTCCCAAAGAATGTGGATAATTTATATAGGAAGTTTTGTTTTTGGAAACATCATGGCACAGCTCACAGATCTTACCAATAAGGATTAATAGAAGGTAGGGGGCTACCTTCTGACAAATGAAAAAGACCCAAACATACTCTCATAGACTTTTGAAGTGAAATATGATGCTTTAGGAACTGGCATGAACACAGTGGACAATGGAGGGAGGTTGCAGGTTGACAAATGGAAAAGGCCCAGCCATATTTCTCATATACTTTTGAAGTGAAATATGATGCTTTAGGAACTGGCATGAACACAGTGGTCATGCAATTCAGTAGCCTATTGTGATTGACAAGGAGAAGTTATTATGCTCTATGATTAGGAAATGTTGACGCTTATGTTATAGAAAAATTCAAGCCATATTTATTCGGACAGCACCCCAAAATCATCAATGGATAACCGAGCACTTCCTTATTATAGGCATCCACCATGGTTGGATATTATAGGAGGGAAAAAGAATATGTGCGTGAATTCATCAATGAATAACCGGGCACTTCCTTATGGGTAAACCCCCACAATGGTTGGATATTATAGGAGGGAAAAAAGAATATGTGGGTGAATTCATCAATGGATAACAGGGAATTGTACCTATAAGAGGTATCCACCATGGTTGGATATTATAGGAGGGAAAAAGAATATGTGGGTGAATTCTTTTTTATAAACTCTTTCCTATCCACCATGGTTGGATATTATAGGAGGGAAAAAGAATATGTGGGTGAATTTTTTTGATAAATTCTTTCTTGCACTAACCTTTTACTTATTAAGAGGGTTAAGTCCTTTGATTTTGGAAAAAGATAGGTGAAAAGGCCTAACCTGACCTGCTCATTAGAAAAAATCACATACCTAAGATTTGCCTCGCCTTAGACTAAACAAAGGTGTAACCCATGCCAAGTATTTGAACCCTCTTTCCTTAGCTATGCTAGGTCACCCCTAGCACACCTATTGTGAGTTGATCCCTGGCAACTTGCTTACACTTAGATAGGTAAGAAGTTAGAACAAATCTGTGAAACCATAATTTTCTAAATAAGACTTAATTCAAAGTGTCCGCTTGCACAATGAGATCTTGCCTAATCTAAATGTCTTCATACAAGTCTTGCGTTAAGTGTGCTTTTGCCTACCTGATGTCTTTCCATCTAATGCAGGTTCCTGGCCGGTCTCATTCCATCCATCTTAGATGGCATACTAGCACTGTTTCTCTAGGACTAGTAAGTCTATTTATGCTCCCTAAAAGCACTTTGCTCAAGCTGGTTGAGAAAACTAATAGATAGAAATTGATGAATATGATTGTTAAGGGTCATTGATTGGTTAATAATCTCACCCCAAATGTGTGTTATATACTTTATAAGCTCAGCATGGCCTCAACTGTGGGCCACTCAGAGCTAAATAGGGACAATGACCAAATTCAGTTTGCAAAATGCAAAAGCTAAGAGAATTATAATAGAATTGGAATAAAATTTAACTTACTTATTGAACTCCTACAAATAGTGTCTTAAAAAAAATTCTGGAAACTCGAACAGTCTAAAAAGAAAATTCTTGAAACCCAAAATTTTCTTTGGGTTTAGGATGGTTTTATGCTCACACCAATTAACTGCTACAGGTCACTGAATGTTTAATAATCTCACCCGGAAATATGTATTGTATTAGTTTATAAGCTCAACATGGCTTGTACTAGGTCACTCGCTTAAATAAAATACTGCCAAGGACCAAAATCTGGAGAAAAAGAATTATAATAAAATTGAAATAAAAAGTTACTCACATATTGAACATGTACAAAAATTTACTCAGCATCCATAACCCTATTGAAGATAACCAGTACCAAAAAATAAAACCCAAAGACATTAAATAACCACAAAAAACATCAAAGATTATGAAAATTTTCCCAACATTTTGCCTGCATAGTACAGGTGTATCTAAACCCTAAATAAAGAAAGGCCAATGACCTAAATATGTTTGCAAAATGCAGAGAGAAAATGAATTATAATAAAATTAAAATAAAATTTTACTCACAAACAGTTTCTAATTCCTTTTATAGAAACCCCAAATTCCTTCATAAGGTTTAAGGATTAGAAGTTTAGAAGGTTTTATGCTAGCACTAAGCAGCATCAATAACCCTCTTGAAAATAACCAGTACCAAAAAATAAAACCCAAAGACATTGAATAACCAAGAAAAACATCAAAGATTATGAAATTTTTCCCAACCTTTCTGTATAGTACATGTATATTTGAACCCTAATCTTACTAAGCACACCTACCTTATACTCAATAAAAATCTATAGTACATGTATATTTGAACCCTAATCTTACTAAGCACACCTACCTTATACTCAATAAAAATCAATAAAAAATAATTAGATATAAGAGAAACCAAAAATTAATGCTAATAAAAAATAATTAGATAGGAGAGAAACCAAAAGTTAATACTCACCTGCAACCTAAAAAATACAGAGCATATGTGGTGTAATTCTTCCTTCATGATCGTATCATTCTTCCTTCCTGGTTGTATAGTTCTTCCTTCCTGGTCTTATAGTTCTTCCTTCCTCTGCACTTGAAGAGTAAACAGGACAAGTTAACCCAAAAAAACAAGATAAAATATTCTACAAAATACTCTTTTATCCATAAGACAGTACAATTACCATCAAAATATTAAATAACAAATAAAATAACATATACCTTCTCAATCTTCACCATTAAAGCAGTCATCCCATCTTCACCATTAAATCAATCATCCCATTTCATATTAATTGCAGCATCACTCTCCCTCTTCACCCCAACCTCGTCAAGCCAAAACCAAACAAACAGCAAACAAACCAAATCTAAACCAACACACCGTTTCAAATAAAAAACAAATTAAATAATAAAAAAAAAACAACAAACAAACAAAACCAAAAAAAATGCACAGTCAGAATTCAAGGTATAAACAAGTAAGCATGGCCATGCTCCAAAAAGAAAACACAGTATTAAAATACACAGAGTTCTAAAGCACAAAGTTCTACTCCAAAGAGTTCTAAAGCACAAAGTTCTACTCCAATTTCTAATTTCTTATGCTATTCTCCACCAAACCCAAAATCTGTTATCCTCTACTCCGTGGAAGGCTGATTCTCTCCACTCTTCTGCTTGCCCACCATCTCCCAGCCATGGAAGGCCGATACTTCTCATACTCTCTACTCTTTCCTCCTGCCCACCATCTCCCAACCATAGGAGGCCGATACTCTCAACTCTTCCGCTTGCCCACCATCTCCCAGCCACGGAAGGCCACCCTTTCCCAGCAATAGAAGGCCAATACTCTCCACTCTCCTCTTGCCCACCCTCTCCCAGCAATGGAAGGCCGATACTCTCAGCTCTTCCTCTGTTTGTCGGCCATATTCATTTTTCTCCTCTACTCCATGGAAGGCTGATACTCTGTTCTCCTCTACTCCATGGAAGCCTGATACTCTCCAGTCTTCGGCTTGCCCATCATTTCCCAGCCATGGAAAGCCGATACTTCGCTTCCTCCTTTTGTCAGCCAAGCTTGCCCACCATTTCCCAGCCATGGAAGGCCGATACTCTCTACTGCCACGGAAGGCCACCATCTCCCAGCCATGAAAGGCCAATACTCTCCACTCTCCGCTTGCCCACCCTCTCCCAACCATGGAAGGCCGATACTCTCCGGTCTTCCTCTGTTTGTCGGCCAAGCTTGCAAGTGCGGTTGCCCTATTCATTTTTCATTTTTCATTTGCTGTGTAAATGTGATAATGATATGTCGGATGTGAAGGATTTTAAATGCATTCTAATTTTTCCGTGTCAAATCCGCCAACTGCCCACAGAGCCCAATGTAGCCGTAGAGATTATTAAATTTTGAAATACACGCGCTCCGCACTGAGCCCAATGTAGCCGTAGATCGTGGATTTGGAATAACGTCGTTCTCTTTGGGTTTAGAAGACATTGTTTTATTTTGACTTAAGCTTTGCTATTTATTTGTTTCAAGTTGGGCATTTAAAAAAATTTAAAATGCCATTTCAAAATAATAAAAAGTGACCCGTTTTAATAAAAAATTGTTTGTAACATAATTTTATTATCATAAAATCTAACAATAAATCAATAATTAAAATAATTTTTTGTAAATACTAAATTTATAGTAAAAATGATTTGTTGATGATTCATTAAAAATGAACTTATTAGCTATATTTAAAAATTATAATTTGATATTTAAAATTACATTATTTAATAAAAATTGAGTTGTTATATGCTTGTGTGGGTATATATGATTGTATGCATATGACATTGTGCATATGTTTGTGTGTGTATATATGATTGTAAGCCTATAACATTGTGCATAATATAATGTGTTATAAGTAAAATTGAGGATTATTAAAATTTGATGTTTAATAATATTATTTTTTAAAAAATTTGTATTTTATTATTATTTATAATTTAATTAATTTGTATATGTTAGAATGATGAGTTATGTGTTTTTTTTTTAAATATAGATGGATAATATATTTGATAATTAGGTTTATTTTATTTTTACTTATTTATATGAATTACAATAGTAAAGTAAATAAATATATATGGTTTTTAACCTCTCATTTTAAAATTTGATTTTTAACACATTCACATTATCTTTCTTTATATCAAACTCTCTTCATGTATACAAATGCACTTGAGTTGTTTCTTCTCACAACAAGAATACATGACTATAACTATCTTGGTAGATGTTGGCTTGTGGGGGCCTGTCCCAGGTTCAGAAGTGTTTTAACCAAATAAATCCCGCACTATTGGCCCTTTCGGCAACAGTCTGCAGAGTGCAGACTGAAGTCTCACCCGAGGTAGTAGGGGAGGGTGCTGGAACCAGGTTTATACACCCTTGGGATGTCTTGATGAGGTATGGAGAGGTTGCGTACCGATTTGCGCCCTCGCGCCCCTCTTGTACTGCTGCCAGTGTTCCGTGATGAGGCACTTCTTAAATTCTTATTATTACTGAGTTTATTATAGATCTGATCTAAGTCTTAAGGTCTTATTCCAGCATTCAACAATAATAACCTGTGCGCACCATCATAATTCTTACAGACAAGCATAAACTCATATAACAAATGCATAAACCAGAATATAAACAGATCCGCAATATTTCGCCATTACCTTGAGGAATTTTCCTGTCTCCACCCACTTGTTGAGGGTTTCCTAGAGATTAAGCCACCTCCACCCACTTGTCGAGGGCTTCCTGGAGATTAAGCCAACTCCACCCCCAACCCTTGGGAATTTTCCTGAGACCACCTCAATCAATGCCAAAACCTTCTCGCAATCCAAATCTCAACCAAAAAATAATCCCATCACACCATGGTTTTCCATGAAATGGCAAGGCAAGGCAAAAACCACTATAAAACCAAGTAAAATCCATGCAAATGACAACAAACAAACCAAATAAATCAATGCATGTACCATGCATTTACACATCATCTTGGAAATCACACATGCAACATGTTACTTACAAAATATTCGTGTTCAAGTTGTTGATCCACCCTTCTCCTTGCTTTCCTTACTTGTCCTTTCCCTTACTTTACTTTCCTTATCTTTCCCTTGCTTGCTTGCTTTCTCCTATTGGTGTTATTCTCTCTCTATTTCCAAAACAAAACTAACAAAAAGCTCCCAACTAATCCTCTACTGCCTTTTTATTATTGATGCCTCTAATTTCTTCATTTTTCCTTCAATTTCCCTCTCATGCAAATTTGAGACCCTTCATCTCCTCTTTCTCCAATTTTCCTTTATTTTCATAAATATAATGCCAAATAATGCTTATTTTCCTTTGCCAATTTCCTTAGCCATAAATAAACCGAAAGTGACACCCACTAGGATGTTTTTCCCAAAATTCAACTTGGAATACGTGTCCCATGAACTTGGTCTTATTTAGGCCTTTATTTACCTTTATTACATGAACTTTTAACCCAGGGCTATTACACCGATACAAGCTTTACACCATTTCAACTTGTTTATGGCTTAGAAGCGATTATGTCAATCGAGTTTCAGATCCCATCACTAAAACTCACTGTTGAACTTCTATCTTGCACCTCTGCAAAAGAGTAGTCCGACACCACTGCAGAAGAGGAATGTTTGTTATCAATGCATCACTTGGATGAGACTCGTTCAGATGTTACACTAGCTCTTGAAGCCCATAAGTTCTGAGTTAAAACTCAATATGAAAAATGTGTTAAGCCTCGCTCTTACGAAGAGGGAGACCTTGTTTTAGTTTATGATCAAAAGCATGACCTCTTGTGGGCATGAACACTTCAACCATTGTGGATCGGTCCTTATATTGTCACTAAGGTTCTTTCAAAAGGAGCCTATGAACTTTAGGATTGTGATGGAATCTCGTTCATAGAGCCCCACAATGGGCTTTTTCTAAAAAATAATTATGCCTAGTGTTTCATTAGGGATATGCTTTGTCATTTTATGTATATAAGTTTTGTTTCTTTTGATGTGCTTGTTGCTTTGGCTTACTTTTGGTTATATTTGGTTATTTGTCTAATGCATGTTTCTCTTTTTGCACAAATGTCAACCTCACTCTCTCCATACGTCAGATAATATGGGGATGGTTCTAGTTGTCACACATGACACATTGCATCAATTTCCCCATTGTACTAAATTATCTCCAAAGCAATTACCTTGTCCTATTTCATGCCAATTGATGTAGGACTCTTCATTGCCTACCTTTGCATAATCTCTTCCTATTGACTTCAACACCTCATCTAGGAAGTAGTTTGAGAAACATTTTAGTACCTTGGAGCTTCAAGTCCTCGGTGGCAGGTTTCCATGCATTTGATTGGGGGCCTTCCTCATTAGCTCCCACTTTGAACGATTCTATGAGTGTTCGGCATCAACTCATTTATGCGGGACTTAATTTTATATTCTGACATATTTTTTTGTTTTCAGGTCTTCTTCCATTGTGAACCTCTGACACTTTCTCTCTTCGGTCACAATATGTAAAATATTTCGACCATGGTCTTCTTCTCTGACCTCACACTTTAGGGGGCATATGTTACACTAGAAAAACCTCATCATAAGCTTAGAGGAGAAGACCAACTTGGACTAGAAGAAACCCTAATTCACAAGCCTATTTGCCACAGTAACACACCCAAAAAATGGCAAAGTGCGTGCTAACACAACCCAATGACTAGCAAACCACGTTAACCTAGAAAAGCACTCTCTCTTCAATAATGGCACGTTACTTGAATTTCACGAGCTCGTGAAGGGAAATCACAAGTTAAGTCACTATGAATCTATCATTAACTCAAAGTTGACTTTAAAAAGTTGGAAAGGATCACCTCGAACTCATATTTAGAAGTTACCTATCCTAATAGAGACTATTATGTAGGGAAAGAGCAATAAAGCAAAGGAAAAATTTAGTTTTTTCCCAAAGTGAACTGGTGAAGCAATTGGAGAAATCAAAGCCTCCCCTTGCCTATATATTGGAGGCTAAGCCACTTTAATTAGGGGGAGAAGGCGTACATTGTTGTGTTGTCAAGATACTATTGAGAGAGAGAGATTGAGGAGCTAAGAGCTGGAGGAAGGCATGTTGCAAAACCTCATGGTCACAATCTTCCTTCATTGACTTAATAATATAGATCTATTATTGTTTTGTCTATATCATGATCTAATTCTGTTATGGAACCACATAAAGATAGAAAAGATAGATCAACGCCTTAGAATTCAGCCTCTTCAAGGGGGAAACCTCCTTTACATTACACAAATGAACAATTCTTGGATGATTCAAATGACAAAACCTCCTTTCTATATATAGGAGTCTAAGGGGTCACAATATAACCAAGCCAACCTAACAATAATAATATAAAGGCCACAAAAATAACAAGAGAGGGATTTTATGGGGTGCAGTAATAATAATATGGGGACAATAGGGGCACAACAATATTAAGTAAGGGATACAACTACAATAGTAATGGGGGAATCACTAGTATTATAGGGACCCAACATGCCCCTCTCCTTCAAAAAAGTGTTGTCCTCAATGCTTGAGTAGTTCTAGATGCTTCTGTATAAAATTTTCATCCTCCCATGTGGAATCTTCAACAGATAAGTTCTTCCACTTGATAAGATACTCCGAAGTTGATCGATTTCGTAGCTGTCGAGTTCTTGTTTCTATAACTTTTTCTGGTTCCAATATAATTTTTCCTTCCTCGTCAAGTTCTGGAAATATTGTTTGAACTGGGAGCTTGTCGTCTATAACCTTTTTTAAACATGAAACATGGAAAACTGGGTGTACTCAAGAAGCTGCAGGAAGATCCAATTTGTATGCCATAGTACCAATCTTTTGCAACACCTTGTACGAACCATAATACTTTGGTGATATTTTATTATCCTTCTTAGCTTGCTTGAGGGACATTTGTTTATATGGTTGTAGTCGTAGGAATACCCAGTCACCTACATCAAAACTTCTTTCGCTATGATGTTGATTTGCTTGTTGTTTCATTCGATTCTGTGCCAACACAAGGTTATCCTTTAAGTGTTGGAGAACTTGTTGTTGATGCTCAATGTGATGTTCCACTGCTTGAACCTTAGAATTTTCTCTTAAATATGATGTGATGGATGGTGGCTGATATCAATAAAGTGCCATAAATGGGGTCATTTTTGTTGTAGTATGGAAGGAATTGTTATACCACCATTCAGCCAGAGGTAACCATTTGACCCATTGTGTCTGTTTATTAGATACAAAGCAACGAAGATACCCTTCGAAACATTTGTTTACTATCTCAGTTTGCCCATTAGATTGAGGATGATAAGATGAGCTATGAGTTAACTAAGTACCAAGACAAGAAAATAATTCTGTCCAAAAATTTCTAGTAAAAATGGGATCTTTGTCACTTACAATAATCTTTGGGTTTCCATGTAGCTTTTGAATTGTTTCCATAAATGAAGTAGAAACTGCGCTGGGTTTAAATGGATGTGATAATGCATAAAAGTGTGCATACTTGGTAAGTCTATCAACTACCACCATGATGACACTCTTTCCCTCAGACTTGGGTAAACCTTTGATAAAATCCATTGAAACCTCCTCTCAACGTTGGCTTGGAATGGATAAAGGTTGTAATAGACCTAGTGTCTTAATTGCTTCAACTTTATTTTGTTAGAAAACTAAACATTCTACCACAAAATTTTGAATATCTGATTTAAGGCCATCCCAAAAAAATTCCTTCTTAACCCTGTGGTAAGTTTCAAAAATCCTCAGTGCCCTCTTAAGGGACAAGTGTGCAATTCCATAAGAATCTTTTGTTTTAGCTGGGAATTCTTACAGAGGTAGATGCGATCTTTGTACCATAACAAATCATTTTGCCAGCTAAATGTATCA
>APFE031028229.1:9104-39960 GCA_000404065.3 Pinus taeda | reverse complement strand
AGAACAAAGTATCCCTAAAGAACAATATATATTTTTAAAAGTATATAATTAGAATCCCTAAAGTTAAATCTATATGTATGTATAGTTTTATCAACAATAAATTTGTGTACTTTATTTTAAAATAATATAAAAAACAAAAACATTGAAAAAATAAATTATTATTTTTGCAATATATACCACCATCATCATAGTTGTCATGCCTAACCAAAATCAAACTACCAATAAACAAACATACAGGAGAATAAAAACTATTTAGCTCACAAACATTTACATTTTAAATAAAGTGAACATAATGGAAACAATGTATGGAAAATAATGCATTATATTATTAAAACTATAAATAATATAAATTCATCATTTTCAATAGATCTTTTGTGGGATGTAATCTGTTATACATTTTACCATTATAATTTTTTATGATCATTTAATTCTTAGAGATCTTGAGAATTTATACTCCGTTTATAAAGTTGCAGTTTATTTGTGAGTGTGATTTTTCCATTTTTAAAGAATAAATATGATCAATATTTTTTTATATAAAAATGGGTTAAAGCAGGGGTACAAATAATCAAGAAGAATTTCTCCGATGCAAAAATTTAATGCTTTTTGGAAAGGAAAAAGGATGTGAGCATATCCAAATATTTGGGGATTCTTTAGATGTGATTAATTGGTTAAATGAAGTGCAACAATGCAAAAAGATTTTACTAGTTCCTATTTTGGAAGAGATTTTTCGAATCAAGTCTTCTTTTAACAGATTTTCATGCTCACATATATAGGGAACATAATAGTGTAGTTGATCGCCTCTCCAAAGGAGGAGTGCACATGGAACAAGGACTATGGGAGATCTCGAAGCAACAGGACAATAACACTCTTGAATTTTATCACATGTCTTTCATATAACAATTTGAACCAACATTTCCACAATGATTTCTTAACAAACTCTTTTCTATATAACACAATTATTCTCAGCTAATATGACAATTTGTTAGACAAAATTATTTCTTAATATTGTTGGGTGAAATTTTGTATTTCGCCATTTTTTAAAGTAATATTTTGATAAGTAATTTTCCAATGGGCATAAACAAAATGTACACTAAATTTTAGCTTGAATTCAATAAGTTTCAAAGAATACACACACAGATGTGTATATGCAAAATCTAATTTTATGTCATTTATAAATGAAATAAAATTATGGTTTTTTTTCCATGGGAAAAAATGACTAACATTTGCAACCATTGTTTTCCCCCAAAGCCATTGTTAGGGCCTTGAGAACCATTACTAGTGTGCAAAAACTCAAAATCCTATATATATGACACTCATAAGATAAACTTCATAACAAAGTCCATATCACACTTGCAAGCTAAATATTTCCTTCACACGTCTTGTGTAGTGGTTTGGAACCCTATGCATGGTGTATGAACCATTAAAGCATCTTTTAGTCTATAAGATATTGGTTTTTATCCTTAGATTATGGGTTGTTTTTAAGAACCATCTCTAGCATGGAAAATCTTGTAATGGGTCCCACATGACCATGGTTAAGGCCATGAAACCAACCCTTGATGCATAAATCTTTTAATGGCCCGTGTAACCCACGTAGAGGCTAAAGATAATGTCTAAAGGGTGTGTGTAGTAGTTCATGCCTCATTTTGTCCCATGTCCCTTGAAGCTTCAGTTAGGTCTTAGATCCCTCTTTTTTATCCCTTAGCTACGTTCGAGATCCCAAGATCCATCTAAGTATACAAAAGGTCCTATTGTAACCCATATACTAGTTAGAAGTCAAAAGTCACATTTAAAGTGTCTATGTGGTGCTTTCAAGCCACATTCATGGATTAGATCCATAAAATATTTAGTTAGGACTCGAGGCTCTTTATTGCATCCCCTTACTATGGTCAAGACCTCAAAAGCCATAGTACACAAAATATTTCATAATTGGAGGCATATGTCCAAAATGACTCATCAACGTAGATCTTTTAAAATATGAAAAATATAAAGACTATTTAAAATGATACCAAAAACAATGTTTTGTGCATTAATTATGAATGTGACTTATTTAATAGGTTTATCTATTCCTATAGCTATCTATACCTATCGACAATTTCTTTAGGCTTCTGGGAACTCACGAAAGTTGACAATCTAACAAGTAGCAATGGGATGCATAGGGATGCACATAAATAGGAAAATGTGCAAATTTTTAGAAACACACACGAATTCCCAATCCATTAAACTCGATGCTCCCTGAAATTCCACACATGTTTTCTAACTCAGACTTTTTAGGAATATGCATGAATCCTAAGTAGAAGTACATGTGTATTTTATAATGTGCACAAATCCCTAAGTAGGACCATGCATGCACTTTAGAGTATACATGCAATTGTTCAAGGCGTCCTTCTTAGCCTTAAATGGAGAGAAGATTTCTTTAGGACCCATGGTTAATATTTCCCCCACTAACCATGTTAAAGGCCACAAGACCTGGATACCTAGTGCTAAAAATGCTAATATTACTTATATGCCTATGTAGAGGAAAATGATTCATTTATGAGGTCATTTATGGTGTCAGTCTTGACCCTAGAAGCCTAGAATCTTCCTTGATGACCTAACTATTAGGTTTGTTCCCTAAATCGTATCCAAGGTCCATAGTCTCATACTTAATGCTCAAAAGTTCATAATACTAATTATCCTCATCTAAATACCTATACCCTAAAAAGGTCTATTATGGTAGTTCAACATGTCATTGGTGGACCTACATGCCTAATCTTGAGAGGATGGGTGTGGTGTTTTGAGGCATCTCATTTGGTAACTTCAGCTAAGGCTTGAGTTCCTCTTGGCTGTATCAAATACCTTAAGGCCTATACCTAATACTTAAAACCTTGTGAGGGCACTAACATCCATTATTAGATACCAAGGATACTTAGAGGTCATGTGTAGTACTTCAAGGAATTATTCATGCCTCTAAATGACTTAAAGATTTCATTAGGACATAAAGTATGTCATTCTTCCCTATATCATTTATAGTACCTCGAGACACATACATACTTCTCAAAAAAATATAGTGCCATGAACATCCCTAATCATATGCCACAGATATGCTCAAGATTCCATGTGTGGTTGTTAGAGGAATCATATTTTTCCATGAACGAATAAAAGCTCACATTAGGGCCTCAGGTTCATATTTACTCCCTTAACCATATATACAACACTCAGAGCCATGTTTAAGTGACATTATTGGCCCCAAATTCATTAAATCTTTCTTCAGGACCTAATATTAGGGTTTACTCCCCCAATTGTGTCCAACACATCATGACTTAAAGTTAGTGCTAAAAAATTTCCAATATATCCGATATCCCATAAAAGATGCCATGGCTCCGACAAAAAGTTCCATTGTGGTGGTTTAGGTCCTCATTCATGTCCTTCCAGCCTTAGAAGCTACATTGAGGGATTAAGACCTAAGTTTCCTCCCTCAACTATGGTCAAGGAAATGAGACTTATACCTAGAGTTCACAACCATATAATTTTTCTCATATCCAAATTAAATGGGATATATACTTTTAAGGCATTACAAGTGATGATTCAGGGAATTTTTCTTTAAGTTGGATGCTTAGAAGCTTATGTCAAGTCCTAAGGATATATTTTCCTCCATTGACCATGTATGATCTGAAATCTCAATTGTTAATTGAAACTTGGTTTATCTAACTTTTAAAAGGTGCTTTTGCATGTTTTTAAATCACCATTAAAAATATCAAATATAATGAAATGTGAAACTTTGTAGAGAATTTGCAACAAATAAATAATGATATAAATACACACAAAAAATAACGACACGAGAATTGATAATGGAGTTTGGCTTATCTCAAAAGCCGACATCTCTGATCCATGTCTTCAATAGGAAGGCCACTTTATTAAATATTTAAAGCCATCAAAGTACATCATAATATCATCAAATCAATTCTTGACTAGTCCCGTCGTATTTTTCTTGACCTTAGGATTCCAATGCAACTAACGAAACTGAAAAATGCCTCCTGGAACTCCTAGAATGAGCCTCCAAAGTTTTCCAAGGTCACTGGTCTGTCACTGTCTCTACATAAAACTAATCTTGCTACATAAAATTTCAGTTGGTTGGCTTTTGGCTCATTGGTTAAATTTTATAATAAAGGTGGGAGGTTGAGGGGTCAAATCCCAACCTCCCTACTGGTATGTGGTGATATGTATAACAATAAAATATATTTAAAACTTGTATGGTTTTCTGGTCCAACCATCCCTCCTTCCCCTCGGTCCCAACTCCCTTGCAATGTCATTATTTGTTGGTAGATTAATAAAACAAACAAAAACTTTTGGTAAGTGGCCCAAACCCACCGCCATGTCATGCCCTATCATACCATTCCACGTACCGATTACATTGGTTATGATTTGGTGCCGACAAATTATGGAAGGGGTTGGCGGGGCAGCTAATTCTAGCGAGCTTTGTCAACCTCCCCCCCAAATATGGACTCGATAAACTTCAAATAGGATATCCACCCTTTCATTTAATAAGGAATTTTGATGTTTGAGCAGTAAGAGCCGAAATTGTTTGCAGAGAGGTAGCAAGACCAAATCCCATTTGGTCTGTCCAATCCAATACAAAATTTTGACCAATAATAAAAAGCCATGTGTCACCCTTCAATAGGGCTACATGTCAAGGTTCCATTGGCCCATGTGGTGCTGGAACTATGACCAGAGAACCCTGAACCGAAACCACTAACTATAACCCTACCTGTTGGAACCATGCCTGCCAGAACCATGAGCTTTGACCTTTTGACCAACTTTGACTTTGACTTTTTGACATGCCTTGACCATAACTTTGGCCATGAATAAATTCTGCATATAGACTCGGATTGTTTCTAATCAAGTTGCGTTGGATTTGTTTTCTCAAGCTCTACGCAAGGTGTTGATTTCACTCGAATTCGAAGACTTTGAATTTTTGGCCTTTTTTAGATCAATCATCCCCACTGAGACCTTTTGGACCACTAAAAGGCTTAAGTTTTAGGAAAAAAAAAAGTGGTAACTGCCTCCCCACTTGGTCAAAATTTTTCCACCATGTTCTGTGTACTGGCGCATCATAACAATTTTCACAAAAACCATAACAATTGAAAGTACCTTGTTAGCCAGTTGTGATTTACCATACCCTCCTGCATTCATTACTTTAGCTATTACCCATGCACTAAAAATCAACAACACAAATAAATACAAAGATTTTATCGACAATTAACCAACAACATTTTTAATTCTCTTAACATATTCCCATGACAAAATCTCTTGTTGCAACGTTGATGCTCCCTAAAACACAACATCATTAGGTTTCAAAACATCTTCTTTGTTGACCTTTGCATACATAAGTGAAAAAATCTTGCTTGCGCTCAGAAGCCTTTTCAATTTCCCTGTGGTAATCAATGAAGAACCATCTTTCATATGATGAGCTCGAACGATGTATTCCACACCATCCTTGAAAAGATGATACGTGTTTTCCTCCCTAGAGTAGATAGCCTTCTTGTCAAACAAATAAGGACTTCTAAGCACAACCCCACGTATATCTAATGGAACCACATCCAATTCAACTTCATCCAAAAATTTCGATGTAATAGCAAATCTAAGCTTACATTTTCAGTCACTTGTAGCTTCACATTATCACATACCAATCCAAGCGGATGAGGTTTAGAAAGTGGTGTTGTTTTCAGATTTAACTTCTTCACAACTTCTTTAGATATAATATTAGCTTAAGATCGTGTGTCGAACAAATTATCTTCTTTAACATGCTTAGTAATCATCCTGGTGTGAAACAATCCATTCTTTTTTCTTACAGAAGTGGATGATAAACTAGAAGAATTAACATATGATGAAGATATACCTTTCACACCTATAGATGTGATTTGGTCTTCATCCCCTGATAACATGCGAGTCTCGTTTTCAAACTCAAATCCATGATTCTGCTGATCTGCTCGATTCACGTCCTGCTTTCCCTTCCCCTTTCGCTTCCCTTTCCATTCTTGGAACTACTTAGTCTTTTGTTCAGGGTGTAGCTTCCAGCTATATTCTCTGTTGTGGCCATGTTTCTTGCAATACGAGCAAGATCGTTTCAAAAATTTCTTCTTTCCACGAGAGTTTTTAAGGTTTCCTTCCTATTTTCCCTCCTTCTTGTTAACCATCATCTTCCTATACAATTTTTTCCTTTTCAGGCACTTGGCAATGCAATGGTTAGTTAACCCACAAAAACTGCATGGTTTTTTACGCCATAAACTCTTCACATCACCAATCTTCCTAAAATCAAAAGGAATGTTGGAACAACTAACTTTATTATACCTTGGATGATTGTCCCTAGCACATTCATGTCATGAAGATTTTGTGTTCATTATTTCACACGTAATCTTGCATGCCTTACTACTAGATGAAGATTCCTATCGATCTCCTTGAATGGATGGTGCATCAGAGGTATCCCCAATTTCATCACAAGTTTCTGGAACATATGACATATCCTTCAAACGTACACATAGTAGAACCGGGTAGAACATAACTTTCATCAACTTGTTCTTTCTTTGACTTCTCCAGCTCAAGACACAATGTTCACTTCTCGTCATTTGTGGCTTTGAGCAATTTCCCAAGCTTTGCATTTTCTAGTCGAAGACTATGGTTATCGTCCTCCAACTCCGGCAACCTTCATCGGTTCAAGCCTTTAGCCATATCTACTTTCACAAATGCTTCTTCACCTAGTGAACACACACACTTATAAACCAAAGTTATCAAAAACCGCTTTGATACCTCTTGATCTGAAATCCTTATCGTTAAATTAAAACTTGGTTTATCTAACTTTTAAAAGGTGTTTTCGCATATTTTTAAATCACCATTATAAAGCTCAAATTTAATGAAATGTGAAACTTTGTAGAGAATTTGCAACAAATAAATAATGATAGTAATACACACAAAAAATAGTGACACGAGAATTGATAACGAAGTTCCACTTATCTCAAAAGCCTACATCTCTAAGCTCGGTCTTCAATGAGGAGGCCTCTATTAAATCTTTAAAGCCATCAAAGTACATCTAAATAGTATCAAATCAATTCCTGACTGGTCATGTTGTATTTTGATCAACCTTAAGATTTCAATGCAACTAATGGCACTGAAAAAGGCCTCATGGAACTCCCGAAATAATCCTCCAATTTTTTCTAAGGTCATTTCTCTGTCACTATCTCTGCATAAAGCTAATCTCACTACATTAAATCTCAATTGTCTAGCCTTTGGAACATTGGTTAAATTTTATAATAAAAGGTTGGAGGTCAAGGGGTCAAATATCGACCTCCCTGTCGATTTGTGCCAATGATATGTATAACAATAAAATATATTTAAATTCTTTATGGTCGACTGGTTCGGCTATCCCTTCCGCCCATTGGTTCCAACTCCCTCGCAACATTGTTATCTGTTGGTGGATTAATAAAACAAACAAAAAGTTTTGGCGGGCGGGCTAACCCTATCTCCATTCCACACCCTACCATATCATTCAACTTACTCGCTTCCAATTACGTTGGTTAGGATTTGGTGATGATTAACTATACAAGGGGCTGGCAGGGCCACCAATTCTAGCGGGCTCTGCCAACGTTCCCCCCAAATATGAACTCGATAAACCTTAAATAGGATAGCTGACCTTTCATATAACAAGGAATGCCGATGTACTAGCAGTAAGAGTTGAGATCGTTTACAGAGAGGTCGCGAGAACGAATCTCGTCTGATCTGTCCAACCCAATACAAAAGTTTGACCAACAATAAAAGGTCACGTGTCACCCTTCAATAGGGACATGTGTCGCCCTTCAATAGGGCCACGTGTCAAGGTTCCATTATTCCATGTGGTGTTGGAACCATGACCACGAAACCTTGATCTAGAACTGTGCTTGTCATAACCATGAATTTTGACCTTTTGACCAACTTTGACTTTGACTTTTTGACTTGCTTTGAGCAGAACTTTGGCCTTGAATAAATTTTGCATACATACTCGAATATTTTCCATTCAAGTTGCATTGAATTTGTTTTCTTGATCTCTACACAATGATTTTGTTTAGGATAGAATTCGATGACTTTGAATTTTTGGCCATTTTTTATCAATGTATAATTCCTCACAACCTATAGTTGGTGCTCAAAACCTTCCAAGAGTGTCCATATTACAACTTGAAGGACAAATATCCATGAAAATATCATATATGGTGGTTTGACAACTAAAGGATTACATGTGAGCCCTAGAAGTTTCCTTTTAGGCCTAATGGGCAAATTTAATCACTTAACCCTGGTCCAACTCTTTAGATCAATACCTACTTATGCAAAAAGTCTAATGGTGCCAATATTCCCATTACGAGGCAAATAATACACTTGGTAGGTCATGTCTGTTGGTTTGGGGTGTTATTCCTAGCCGTAGATGTAAGAAATATTCATTAAAGTCCTAAATCATAGGTTACCTCCTACCACCATTTTCAAGAACCATTGACCCATAACTTCCTCAAAATTGTAATGGTGCATATAACTCCACTTGGAGATAAAATATCCCCTTCTAATATCATTTTTTGTATGTGTTCCTTAATTTCTATAATTTTTTATATGACCTAATACCTAGGTTCACCACCTACCCCCGAGGCCCACAACCATATTAGAGACCTTTGGAACCACTTTGAGCTATAAAAACTTCATAATATTACCAATATCCTCACTCATATGGTAAGGATGTGCTTAAAAAGCTCATGCGTGGTGGATAGAGGTGTCATTTTTTCAACCTTGATGCTTGAAAGATTTCATTATGGTGCAAGGTGGTTTCCTCCAAATGTGTATAGAGTACAAATATCATGTACCTATTATCAAAAATACCCTAATGGAACCCACATCCCTAGTCAAAGGAAAGGATAAGCTTGAGAGGTATTGCATTATGGTTAGAGGCGTTTTATATAGTCATTTATTAAAAAAATATCACTTTAGGGTCCAACCACTTGTTTCCTCCCATGATCATGACAAAGGCCTTAAGACTCATTACTAGAGCTCAGAATATTATAAAGATGCATATATCCCTACTTGGAAGACAAAGATGACCTTGGGATGTCAAATATAGTGGTTCAAATTGTTGACCTGAAGCCTTGACAATTAGAATCGACATCTATATCGTGAGGCCTAAGTTTTCTTCTCTAACCATCTCAAGGACCTTATTACCCACACTTAATGCTCAATTCCTATAAGGCCATTGATCTCCCCACTTGGAGATGAAATATACACATAATTTAGTCACAAAATCACACATACATTTTTAGGAATGAGTAAAAATTCTTAGGAATGTTCACACATTCCTAGTAACGTGTGCAAACGTTCTTCGTAATGTGTGTGAATTCTTAGGAACACATGCACATACTTAGGGAACATGCATGAGTTATTGAGAATGTGTTGAGGAGGCTAGATTCTTGATTTCTCAACAACATAAATTAAACTGAAGGATGAGGCTCATTTAGATTCTCTTTGTTTGGTTTGGAATGATCTTCTAGCTTAAGATATGGAAACCTATGTGATGTGTTTTAATTGTTTGAATTTTTGTTTTTGTTTTCATGTGTTTAATTGCTTTCGTACTTTGTTGTACATGCAAAAAGGGAAAGGGATTAAATTATATTCAAAACCAAAAATTACATTTAATGATAACTCATCACAACAACAAATAATAAATGAAATCTATATGATGTGGTAGATACCTATGGCAATGATTTAGTGAGGAATATTAACCAGATTTTTTTTAGAAATATCTAACATAGGAATGAAAGAATCAAGTGTGAGGAGTAAATTTGGGAACTAAGAGTAGAAGTTATAGCAATATAATTTGACAAAGTTGGAGGGGAAAGTGGAGCTCGCCTACGTTAGGGTTTTACTATGTGGGTATGCGAGAATAGGATTGGAAGCCAAGATCTGCCCCTTGGAGGGCTTGCATGGCAACCATGAATCCGAGGAAACTAGCCTCTAGTGGGCCCACAACTCTGGGTGGATGTATGTAGTACCTCCTATGAGGCGAGGTCAAACTGGATTTTGGATCACAGGGGACCCGAAACTTACAGAAGAAGGAAATCATGGCCTGCGGTGGTTTCCACACACGGGGCAACAATATCGAAACCGCTCCATCGCAAGCATTTCATCATCCTACTCAATATTGTTAGAGATGGCACATCCCTAATGGATTGGTTGAATATGGATTCTTGGACAAATCTTGTGCGATTGGGATTGGAGATTTTGAGGAAGGCAGCAGCAGTAGAGTTATCAACGGAATTAGCTTATGTGATACACTGGCTCTACTCTCTAGGATCCCTCTAGAGTCACAAAATCACTTTTGCTGACGTGATCCCGAATGAACAATATTCACTACACCCAGATATGTTGATATACTTGCATAACGACATTGTTGTGGAGGATGGGCATTCGCAACAACCAAACCTGCACGAAGTCACTGAGCTAGATGAGATAATAATAGAGTTGGGCACCACGGGCACAGAACCAATAGGTTATAAAGTCAAAGAGGACAAATTCCCTTTTATCTTGGATTTCCACACCATTATTCGCTCTCCTAAGCCAGATCTGGATCATGCTCTGCGATTTGGCTCAGAAGGGGTGACCCTTGTTTTGATCCGCTTCAACAATCTTGCCATACAGAGTTAGGTGCCATATGGGACATCTGAAGTTGAACGACCTCTTGGTAACAAGATGGACATAGGCTCCCGACATTTGGTAAATCCATTCCACTTTCTAATCTTTCTAAAAACTCCTGTCGGACAAACTTTATTAATTTGGATGAATATAATAGACAGAGTGATGTAACTGAAGCGTAACATCACACAAAAAATTGAATACCTTGCTCATATGCAAAACTTAATATATGGGGGAAAATTATTACAGGATAACTAACTTTTGATGGATTATCACATCTTATCAGCATCCTCCATAACCCTTAACCTGAGACTTAGAGGAGGTGTTGTGGCCTCCAGTAAAATAAAAAGTGCAGGAGGAGGTTTTGGGAGAAATACATTGAAAAGAACAGAATCAAAACAAAAGCATATAAATGGAGGACTCTCCTTCAAGAACAACCTATAGGGAAAAAAACACAGCTACAAAATCAAAAAAACAAGTAGGTACTTCTCCCAATCCATACATAGTGGAGCAACTAAACTACATTCCAGAACTAAATATAGACACTCCAGAAAGATATGAGTATTGGTCTACATTTGAATCATAAGCCATTATTTTTCGATTCAACTATTTCTGGGCAAAACTAGTAGAGCATTTTCGTTGGGCTTTCACTAATTGGATAGTACATTGTGAAATACACCTATGCTCCAAAGGGTTCTTCAATGTAAAATTCCCAACATCAAATGCAAGAGACATTATCCTACAGGAAGGACCATGGTTTTGGGGATCGACGGGCCTTTTCATCACACCTTGGTTTCCATATTTTGACGAAAATACCATAGTCATAACTAAAAAGTTGGTTTGGGTACAACTGCACAATCTCCCTTTACATTTCTAGGACAATCGTGTCCTAGTAGGTATAGGGAAAATCACTGGGAAGTACATCAAGACAGATACCCAAATAGTGGAGGAAAGATTCTTCACATTTGTTCAAATATGTGTGGAAGTAGATCTCAACAAAGGCTTACCGGATCACATACAACTGATCCACAACCAGCGAAATTGGACACGGATTTTAGATTATGATAACACAACATTCAGATGTAGAAGTTGCAGGGAAACATGGCACCTTCAAAATACGTGTCCTGAAGCCAAGAAAGACACCCGAAGAAAGAAGAAGACTCGGAAACAACCCAAAGGTTGGAAATTCCCCCCACCTAAGTTTGAAGAGGAGGAGGACAAAGCAAAGGAAGAACCCTCACCCAATGGGAACAACTAGACATCAAATGAACTAGAAACACAGGGGGAAACCTGACAAGACCCTACTGAACCTCAAAACAATCTGGTACAACTAAAAAAGATACCAAAAGTAAAGGATACCAGTGGAAACAAACGTATACATACATCAGACAATTCATATTCATACAAGGACAATGCAAGACCAAAAGTTGGGAATCAAATCGCTCTTGTCTCATCACCATGATCTCAAGGGGAATGGCGCAAGGTCGAGAAAAAGAAAGGGAGAAAAGCCTAACTTTTCTCTTCATGTGTATAATAGTTTGGTTTTCTTGTATGAACTGATTATCATCGGTCATGGACTTGATGATGCTATGCTTCTTAGTAGATGCAACATGTAATTTTGTTTTCATTAATAAAATTACAATCTTTTCCTTGGAAAAAAAGAAGGAATCAAGTGTGAGATACAAGGAAATAACTGTGTGATACCTCACCCATCAAAACTAATAAATATTCATTAAAATTTCTAAAAAATCATCCATTCCATTCAAAAACAAAAATTACATTCAATGATAACTCATCACAGCAACAAATAATAAATAAAATTTATACGATGTGGTAGATACATATGGCAATGATTAAGTGGAATATTAAATAGAATTTTTTTAGAAATATCTGACATAGGAATGAAAGAATCAATTATGAGATACAAGGAAATAATTTTGTGATACCTCGCACATCAAAACTTATAAATATTCATTAAACTTTCGGAAAATTCATTGATGCATAAAGAATAATCCAAATTGCATGAGAAAATTTTACTAGAAGTCTTTGACATATCAGTTATTCACAAAATAATCCATAAGATTAACAAATCTATACAAAAAATATGTGAAACCTTTAATGACTTGTAGAGATTATTAATTAAACATTCAAAATAGTTCTCTGGTTATACTTCTATAATTTCATCCACCATCCAAAATCCCCTTCTAAGGGGTTAATCCCCCTATTTATTAATTTTACAATAGCTAAAAAAATGTAAATTTAGAAAAATATGAAAAATGAGGAAATAGTAACAAGCATGTAAGTCATGATGACTCATGTGATCTTCGTGTTTTTGGGTTCACATGCTTGCCATCATGGGTGGCCCATTAGGATAACAAATCGTCATATCTCTAGCTTTAGGGAATCTTATGTTTCTCCATTGAGATGCTCAGTTTTTCCTTACTTTCCTTATAGCACAAGATATAACTTCTATTTTAGACATTAGCAACTCCTATCTATTGGCAATTATGATCTTTCTCACTGCAAATTTTTGCATGTGTCCATGGTCAAATACAAGTATATCTTTGACATTGTCATGATACTTATCGATGGTTTGATTGAATTATGTTGATACTTGTTTCATTGGCAAGAAAATTTCAAGTGGCCCAAATTTTAGTATTTGGATATCAATCACTGCTTTATCAATATTCTCCCATGCCTTATGACAAGCCAACCACTACTCTTCCATATGTTTTCTTAACTCATCAATGAGATAGACCAAGTATTGTGTAGTGAAATCCATCCTACTTATATTTTCATATATGAAAATGTTGATTTCAATTGTGTCCTTACTATCTTCAAAAATATCCAGTCTCACAAAGAGGACAACCAAAAATGATTCACTACTTTACAACGATAAGGTTGTCATATTCAATTTTGTTGTCCTTCATGGGATTCCCTAAATTCCATTATATACCAACATATATTGAGGAATATATCCCAATAAAACATGTGGAATAATGTAATCTCACCTCTTTATATAATAGATTATTACAAGGGTATTTTACTTAATGATTAATGTGGGATATATGTCTTTTATATAAAATTAGTTTCTTCCAACATCACCTAGACATTATTTTCTTCCAACGGGACACATTCTAATATTCCTATCCTCTGACCTTTTGAATCTCCATAATGTATTCGATTTGATTCAATGTTATGGCATCCCTTTTACCACATTTAAGGACTTCTTATTGTGCTAAAACAAGTTGTAGTGTTTCTTTCTAAAAGTTTATTATTCTCTGGCAAAAATGTGTATGGGGTTTTTTTTGCTTGTCATATTATTCAAGTAAATCTCCCAAAAAATTTGTAGTACCTCCTACTTCCTTTTAGTACTAAAATTAAAGCCATAATAATGCCACTTCCTTCTTGTATTTTCTTATTCTTTCTCCTATTCCATGAATTTATATAAAGAAGCATGTGAAATGAATACACATACAAACAAAATTTCACTCAACCTTTCTTTATTCATGTCAAGCAAAATTTCCTCTAAGGTGTAGACTATAGCATTATCCACAATGATATTTTGCTTCTTCTGTGTTCTTCAATTTTTTCAATTCCCTTCTTTGATCATAGACAATGGATTCTAGATATGTTACCTCATATATAGTCTACGGTGTTAGCTATTCTCCCTAATATAATACATTTTCTAAACTCCTAGGAGTATGGAAATGTTCCATCGTGGGTTCCTTCTCATTACTAACTAGTTGGGTTACTTTCAAGGTTTGTTCAAGTGTACAAGGTTTCTCCTCTTAATCCTAGGTTGGTGATTGAACACCTTGAGGCCCTAAAGTCTCATTGGTACCCATACAATCAATGGTTCCATTCACAAAAACTTGAGAAGTATTCTCAGTCTAGTCAACAAATGAGTTTATGATGTTCCCCTTTGGGTCAAGAGTTTGAAATACAACATCTTTAACTTTCTCTATAGCCTTGAATTCAATCACTCCTTGAGTAGGTTGTGCAATAGTAAATAGGTTTTCATTCTCTGTCAAACTGCTTTTCTTTCACCATCTCTTCCACAACTTCTTAGGTTAATTCAATAACATTATGTTTGTTGGTAAGTTTAGGGTCTAACTGTGACTCTTCTTGATCCTAAATTTTATTTTCCTCCTCTTCTATCTTAGACTGCTCTTGCTCCTACCTTTTCCTTCCCTCGTCATCTCTCTTAAATTTTTCTAGTACCTCTTTGGTATTTGCTCCACTTGTGCTTTCTTTCACTAATTTGCCTCTTCTACTATTCTTCTTTTTGTTTGTTCTCTTTTGTGTTGTTCTAGTAGTTCTTTATTTCTCTATTTTTATTCTACACCCTACTTATGTTTAGAAAGTAATTCTTGAGTAGCATCTTCCTTAAGCATTTTTCTCAATTCTTCTACATACTTTTGTTGAACATCTTGTTACAAAAGGGCTTTGTAATGTTGTTCTTAAATGAATTTATGTTCAACTTCTTACTTTAGCCTCGCTTCTTTTTAGATTTGGTTCCTTTAGCTTCCTTATTGCAGTAATCCCATGAGTTATGATTTCAAGTTTTTCATCTACTAATAATCAATCTAAAACAATAAGGCATGGGTTGGCTTTCCTCCACTTGACCTTCCCCCAATATTTTTAATTTTCAAAAAAATAACTCCTCTTAATACTTTTCATGTGTATGTGGCTAGCTAATAGATACATGATTAGCACACTTTAGCACCAAACCTTTTGGATCATATCTTCTAAATCAACAGATATTGAACCTAAATACTAAATGGATCTATCCTTAATTCTTGATTTGATAGGTATATTTGACATAAGAATTTCCAATTTCAAAGTTGTAAAGAATGAAGATTTCATTCTTGTCTTTTGCTAATGTGGTACTAAAACCATGTAGAATGAACTAATAACAAATTTCACTGAGAATTAATTTAGTTGGGACATAGGTTGGTAGGAGATTCAGTGGACTAGTTGCTCCATTAACCTAAATATACATTTTCTTCTCTTCAATATAATAGTTCCCTACATATCTTAGGAGTTTTTTTGCATGTTTGGATAGTTTTGGACACTCCTAAAAAAATGATATTGTACAACCTTCTTTAAAAAAAGTCATAGATGATAGAGTATGATTGTTATATTATTTTTCCATAGGATATTAAAGTAGGCATGTAAAATAGGTTCTGAAACATGTTAACTAAGGGATAATATGAGAAAAAAATTTCGTGCAAAAATTGGATTGAGTAGATAAGACGCCATATAGAAATGGGTGCCTCACCTACCTTAGGATACCAAACTTATTGATTCTGGTGTTGAATTTCCTAGATATTATGGTTCCCAAATTGAACTTGTTCCTATGCATGACTATTGAATGGGTTATTGGTACCCATGCTTCTATGAATTGTGGGGTAAATTTTTATTCGTACAATTTACAAAGTAGGGACATGATATACATGATATGGTATTTACCTTAAGTGCTATTGAAGAATTTATTATCTTCACTCCACTAGGTTGCTAGGACTTTGCACATATCATATCTATGGTGAAAAACAAGTAAAAAATCCTTATTTAATAATGCCTCGACATTGTGGATTTTTTTGTATTTGGTGAATTCATGTGGAATGAAAACCCAAATACACACTCCCTTTTCATTATTTACCAAACATTTCTCAAATTCGTTATGGTTGATGATCCACTCTATTTCTTAAGCAGAAGAAAAAAATGTTCCTCTTGTTGTGGTTGAATGCAATATGGAATGTTTGATATTTTGAAATACCTAATCATCTATCTCCAATAGAGGGAGGTCACTATGTGGTGTGGCCTTAGGGTACTCTTGATTCTTAAATTTTATGAGCAATTCAACCTATCATGGGAGGAGAACTTGTCTCTAAATGCTTAGCTTGATGTCCTGTGGTGCAGGTAAATTCTCAGTGTGGACAAAAACAATTCTTCTAGCCCAAGAGAGCGGATCTAGCCACAAACAAACAATCAATGGAAAATATCCTTAAGCTAGAATCAATTAAGATGGCCTACCTCTTAGAACACTATTCCGCTTGGTGATGATCCTGCTTCCTCGCTCCAGCTATATTTCGTTTCCTTCCTTTGAATACCTGAAACAAGCAAACAACAACAACAACAAACGTGATAGCATACAATATTGTATTCAGCCTACTTAATAGGTCAAGGAACATTAAGCCATAAAGATGTAAAATGACACTTCATGTAGGAAATAAATCAATAGTTGTATTTATATAAATCAGAAAGAGATTACAACCGGTGCCTTGACGTTGCTGGTCTCCTCCGACGTATCCGGGTTCCCACACTTCTGCTAGCACTTCATGGATAGCCCCAATCAATGGAAGTTTTAAGGCCTCTTTCCCTCTAGTTTCAAACCAAACCAAACTCACACTATTCTCCCTCAAATATACAGTAGAAAAATACAAGCTATAGATGACTTGCTGGTTATTCAAACTTGCTCCAAAACTCCGACTAGCTTTTGCTTGGGAAAAAGAGAGGTTTATATAACTTGGATGGATGGGAAATGGTTCCTCTCATCATGGGAGAAGGTCTTATCTCTTGAGTTTGTTCCTTCCTAATAGGGGAAAGGATCCCAAACTAATTTCCTCGGCTCTTTCCGACCCAACCATCTACCAAACTTCTGTTATGAAGCTTCTAAACATGGAAGCTTTGGCTCCTTATTTAAAAAACCTTCCAAAAGAGGATCAACGTGATTGGAAAATGGTTCAGTCGATCTGAACGATGCGAGGGTTAGTTTAAACCTCTGTAAATCAGCGTGAGGATAAAACTAGTCAGTAGCACTGGTCTTGTAAACTGGGATAGAAGGAAGATTCTTGGGAAATGATGCAAAGGGGAATTATTCTACTCAAGAAGAGGGACATACTGGGAGTTTCTCCATGATGGGAAAGCATGTCAGGTACACTGTAGAGGTCCTCCAGGATCGTAAACGGGGAGTACAGGGACAGTGACATAATGTTGTGTAATAGATTCCCCCTAAAGCGTGAAGGCAGAACTAGAGTGAGGGGTGAAATGCTTTACAAGTGGAAGCGGGGAACCAGAGTCCATCATTAGAAAACCTGCAAGAAAGCATAGATACATATACATCACTAAAAACTTTGAATAATGATACATGAATTGTGGTATGGATGCAGCCATCCAGTAGAAAGGATCATAACGAAACCAAGGTATGTTCGCAACCATCCATCTGAAAGAGACATGCATATCAACATGACCATGTCGCATCACCTCGCAACTTGGACTTGGGTAATCTTAGCCCAGGGTCTTGTGCTCCAAATGACCCGATCAAAGTACAAATCCTATCATGTGAATGAATGTGTTGAAGTTGAACACGCTAGGAAGTCGCTTGATTACCAGTCAATGATGTGAACCATTAACAAGCGCGAGAGAAACCACCAATAATGACAATGGCTCTCAAGGTACTGGTAGCACAATTCACGGAATGTGAATAAAGGAACTGATGTCAAACACCTATGAAATCACCCGATCAAAAGCCAATGATGTGAACTTGTCGTCGAGTGCGAAGAACTTGCCATTAGGGCATGCAAGCTCCAAGGTACTGGAAGGGAGTCTCTCGGCCAACTTCTTGGATAATGAACTGAAGTCGACAGGAAGTGACCATGTTGAAGGAGGGCCATGATGTATCCCACATCATCGACATGAGACAAAGGGATGTGAATAATTTCAAATGATATAGATAATCAGGAGTAAGTGTAATTACAGAGGGACTGACCCTTGAACATATCGGTGACACGATTCCGGAGTTTGGAAGTTGTTGGATCCATAGGATAAGTGGTCATGATGATGTGGTAGAGATCAAATGGAAGGCAAAAATAAGCAGCCCAACCCAAGAAGGTCAAATGAAAAGGAGGATATCTCAACCTGACACGAAGTAGAAAGTGTCATGTTCAAGAGTGAGTTGCCGACACGACTGATAGAATTTCAAAATTTTCCCCCACCATTCTTGGCAGGTACCCCAATTATTTTTTATCGCAAGCTTGAAGGGGATAGAATATGCTTGCACTATAAGTTCATCCTTCAGACGAATCTGACCTAGTAAGTTTAATGAGCCCTAAGAAGGAGAAGCCCATGTTCATCATGACGACAAATCCAATGTCATTTAATGTTTTAACTAGTCCGACAAAGGGCTAACTCGGTATATTTTTCATGTTTAGAGAGTTTGAAAAAGACATGAAAAAAAAAACTCCACGTGGTTCCTTTTCATACATTTGTATCTTTCGAGCCCGAAAATGTAGAAAACGATACTTGAGAGAACAACTTGACCATTTTAGTCAAGGAGTACCTTTTTCATAAATAGTTCATCCCAACCCGAAAAAGGGTTAAACGTATACTGGGTGTATGATGTTTCGCAGCCTTTAACAAGTTCAAAATGACAAGAGCTCGGCAATATTTTCGTCTTTAAAGATTCGGAAAAGAGGATGAAAGCAGACCCCCCATTTTATTCTCTTTTACGAATCAAAAAGGGAAAAATACTTGGTGATCTTTTCATTTGAGTTTTACGAGTCGAGAAAATAGTTGAAACGCGACTCCAGTACCATCATCGACAATCCATCACCTGTCGCTACACAAAAAGGTAAATGCAATATCCAATTCTCAGGCAAAATAGGTCAAAAAATACTCAAAAACCCTAATATTTTATATAAAAATGGGGGCAAAAGTAATTTTTTTTTACCATTTACCATTTTACCTTTGTGTGAAGAGATTTTTACCCACTTGTGCCCTAATTTTTCCAAAGCAGATTGCAAGAGATCCAGGAGGTCATTCGTCGAGCTGTCAGTTGTAGGTAAAAGCCAAGACCTTAAGATCCATTTTCATACTGATTTTTCCTATTTTTATCCATTTTTTGGATTTTAGGGGGAGGTTTTGGAAAAACTTCTTTGCCCTCGGTTGGCACGATTTTCGGGCACGGAATCATGCTGATCGGGGGTTGCTAAGACTGCCAACTGTAACAGTGCCATGAGCAAATAATTTTCATGCTTTTTTCTCAATCTGACCATTTGAACCCAAGTTTTTCTGGCCAAGGATGATCATTGACTTGATTATATGGTTTTTGCAGGGAAAAATCATGAAAGATGGTGGATTGGAAAGAACGCGAGCATGAGGATATTGACACTCAAGCAATAGCTGACCCAAATTGCTTGGAGGCTTTGAGGAACTGTGGACTCCTCAAATTCTTTTTTACACCAGGTCTATGGGCTCAACCCGAGTTGCCACGGTACCTGATCAGTCTCTAGGACGTGAATCGGGAATTTTTCATCATTGGTGACCAAGAGATGGAGTTGGAAACTTCAGACATTTATTTCATCACAGGATTGTCCCGTAGAGGGGAACCAGTCAATCTATATGGGTCGAGGCTGATTGGGGCAAGTGTGACCATGCTACTTGCCGAACATTACCCAGAAGCTCTCAAATCCAAAAGTGGCAAGATCAAGTTTATGGCTATTTGGTATCTTGTGTTGAGAGTGTTACTATTGACCATCAACAAAGTGGCTGGGTCCCAAGTGCCACATGAGACCAACAAGTCGATGTTTTAGTACGTTATTGACTGCACGGAACCCAATATCTTTAACTGGGTGGAAGCTATGAAAATCGACATGAAGTGTCAGCTATCAAAAACTCAAGCGAGAAACCTAAAGCAGTGTTGCTTCAGGTCTATGCTAGTGACCTTCTTCCTAGAGCGGGTTTCATTGTTCCAATACCAGCTGACTGAGGTGGATCCATCAATGCTACGAGACCCACGGATGGTCCGTTGGAGTGATTTGATGCCCAGGGTTACTGGGGCTAACAGAAGTCCTAGAAGCCCACCTTTTTGTCGTGGCTACAATGACAACTGATCATAGTGGAGGATTGGCCTTACAGTGGTACCGACTTCTGCGGAGATCCGAATATGTTGCTCCCAAAGGGGGGGGATTTTGATGATGGAGGTAAAAAACAAACAATGTTTAATCTTTTATGTTTTTATTATTTTTGAGATATATGTGGTCATGACATTTTGATTTTGTGAATGTAGATGTTGGACCAGAACGCCCTGTCGGGATGTCCTCGATCACCATGTGCGTTGCTCGACAGTTTGATGTCGCTCCTTATTAGGAGGGAAGTGACAATGAGGAGGAGATTGTGTGGAATCTCGAGGGTTTGACCCATGGGATCCCAGAGTATGCTCGGATGGCTGATGTCCCACGCCAATACTAGAGGCATACGGTGGGGGTGTCAAATCAGATTCGTCGACTGTTGACTCACGTACTCTGAGCAGTTACATGTTATCATGAGCATCATGTTGTTTAATGCATAGATCTATCATTCCACATTTTTTAAGCATGCGAACCAAAAATGTATAAGGCCTGCAAGCCACTGATGTATTTTGAACACACATATTAATTTTTGAGGTTTTGATGTATGACAAACATTACCGGCACACATATATATATGTGTGTGTACTTCCTTGCTTACTATGGTACAATTTTTTTTGCTTTTTGAGTTTTTACATGTTTCGCAAATGTCTATCCAGCACATAATTAGCTAATGCATCTATTAATCTATTCATGTGCCTTGGAATATGATGATATGTAATGTAATCAAAATTTATCTCTAGCAGACAAATACGTAGATACATTCTCAATATCTTTGGGTTTCTGACAGAATATTGCTCGTTAAGTTGAAGAACAACAAGTTGTGAATCGAGGTTGACAACCAATTCCCGAATGCCAAGAGCAATAACTTTTGACAACAATTCGATAACCATGCTATACTCAACGATGTTATTAGTTGTTCGACCTAGACATATACCTTGAATATCAATCAACTCACCATGGGGGTCATAAATGGCCCATGTCGCGGATGATAGATTCTGCGTACTACGGCAAGCACCATCAGTGAAATCGATGAGAGGAGACACCGACATCTGCAAAGCAGGCAAAAACATAATAAGCAAGAAAGTTGCTTGCAAAATAACACGGCAAACTACATTGTACAAAAATGAATAACACAGTATTGTAGAAAATTAACCATGCAAGATGACCTAAGCACAGTACTTTTTTAGAGAATCCATGTTGGGACTCGGGTAATCAATCAACACAGATGAAAACCGGAGTTTTACTGTTGACAAGACGAGTAAGCATCGACTCGGCCAAATAATAGAGTAGAACTCATATAAGGTTATGCCCCTATGCCCCCTGGGTGAGGGAGGATTACGAGTCATAAGATGAAAACCCCATTGCAATAATGGGAAATCGGTAAAAACTCGGGGAGGGAGAAAAAACCTGAATTCATGAAGAGATAAAGGTGCCCTCAGTGGAATGATCTTGACATGTTAGGAGAAACTGACATGTCAATAGGCGGTGGAGAGGAGAACTTCTCAGGACACATAGACATGACCATCGAGCCAGAACCAGGCCATGGAAAATGAGAATACATGTCGAGAGATGAACTCAAAATAGGATGATCATAGGATACTGATGGTGAAGCCGAAATAATGTCCACATAATTAGTTTCGACGGGACTTAACGGCATAACCTCACCCCATGTATCAACAAGATCCGGCGAAGGAATGACCCAATGATCAAACTTGACCGAAATCATGTTGACAAAGGCAACATGAGGAGGTGGGAGAGGAAATATGCCCATTAATGCAGGATTTTTGAAAATTCCTGCACCCACACTCTCATAAGGAGCACCAGTATGCTTGACATATGAAACATTGTCATCCGAGGAAGAAGAGGCAAAGAAGGACAGTTGGTCAAATGTGACTATCTTCCCTTGATGGGGAAAACAAATCACGTGGAAAAGGGAGGAGGCTACAACATGCATGGCATGGGTCTCGCTCTATCCGAGTAGAAGATTGTAGTTGAGATTAGCGTCAACGATCTCTACTTCGACATGGACCATCTTGCCCTCCAACGTAGTGGCAAGGTTGCGAAGGACACCAAATGGATGTGAATCACACCCATCAAAAGCTTCCAGAGTATTAAGGGACTAGTTTAGAGTAGGAGAACCAATTTCCTTCCAACAAGCGACAAACATGATGTAGGTAGAAGCACCTTCATCGATGACGGTCCTATGAATGGTTTTCTCATTTATGATTACCTGAATGAGAAAGGAAATTTGATGAGGTAAACGCGGAACATGGTTTTCCTGGTCAAAACAAATGAGATTAGAATCAGCTGGATCAATACCCCCAATAGCCGACAGTAACGATTTCCGTTGAGAAGGACAACTTTGAAGGACCTCGAGAGCAGACATAGTTAATGGCGCTTGAGCCAAATATTCAACAATATTATAATTTTGAGCAGCTCGAATGTTAGGATTGTACATGGACTTTCGAAGAACACCTCGAGAAGGTGGTCGAATGGCGGAATCAGGATTAGGTCGCTCTATATGGAGAGGACCAAAACTGGATGGGGCAGAAGAAGAAGTGGTCCCTTCTCTCTCTTTCCCTACCGACGAGGTAGGAGTTTGATAATCTTTTGACCTAGTAGCCACGTTGATCGAGGTACTCATCATGAAAACTTGTGAACATGAGGAAGCGGATGACTAAGGTTATTCTACCATTTGAGTCTGCTGGGACAGAAAGGGCTCTTTCAGGATAACTGGGGTCCCTTTGAGCAAGCGACTAACTTCAGACCGTTTGGTACAATCCTTAGTATAGTGATCCTCCTCATAGATGAGGCATGGATACTTGGGTTTCTGTTGGGAAACATCACCAGCAGATGATTTAGGAGGACCCTGTTTTGGGGCATCGACTTTACCCTTTCCTTTGCCTTTGTTCTTACCTTTAGAGAATTTATCCGCTGCAGTAGACTAGATAGCGTGAAAATCCGAGGTTTTACCAGGGCCAGATGCATTGTGAGAGGAATCATTGGGAGCAGTGTTGGAGACCAACTTATGTTTGGAAAAAGATTTTGCAGGGGTCTGAGCCACTAAACCAATTACTCCATCAATAGGAGGGGTATCTAGAGACTTAGATGTCGTGAGATTAGACGATGGTTTGGGCGCATCAGGTAACACATCATATAATGTGTCGGACTATGAATAGACAAGGTTTAGATACTGGGAACACACAATGGTTTGTTCCTCAGTGACGCATCCACACATAGCAATGTCCTCAGCAATTTTGTTGACAAATGACTTGGTAAACCACTCAGTCAATAGTTGATCAACAATTTCAAACTTAATCAGACGATGCCTATGTATCCATTCATGGATGTGATTGGAGATGTGAGTCGCAGTGTCTTGCTTGAGTGACATTAATAGATGGGTGCCAGTTTCATAGCGAACCGGCAGCTGGGAATGTGTGAGAAAGGTCATGGCGAGAGTGTTAAAGTCATGATAGGTATTTAGAGGGAACTCAATATACCATTTGGCTGCAACCCCTATAAGAGTTTGTTGGAAAAGACGAAGACGAATGGAATCATCAACGTAGGAATTTGAGGAGCACCAGAGGTGATATGTCATCATGTGGGCTTGAGGGTCCTCTTTCGCTTTTCTTTCAAACTTTGGACAATCGCTAAGAATAATAAACGACACTAGAGGCCAGTATGGCGAATGAAGAATCGGGTCATTTGTGAGTCTAGGCACATCTGGAAATTCCAGCATAGCCAAGAATGGAAATTGAGTATTAAAAGGAATTTGAGGTTGATAAGGGTGCCCATCCCTGTTGGTAAGGATTTTGTACCCAAAGTGGAGGGTTTTGTCCATAAGGCATTTGATTTTTCCCCTAGTGTAGTTTACATTTCCCGTAGGGAGGATTCTGACCTTGAAAGCCTTGAAACTCTCCCGCCAGAGGCTGTTGATAAGCTACATACTAGTGAAAAGGTCGTTGAGCTTGTTGGCCTTGGGCATATGGATTTTGCACCTGATGTCCCTGAGCATAAGGTTTTTGGACCTGTTGCCCCTGGACAAACAGGTTTTGGACCTGCTGCCCTTGGACGTAAGGATTCTGCACTTGTTGTCCTTGGACATAAGGATTTTGGACTTGTTGTCCTTGGACAAAAGGAGGCTAAACATGTTGCCTTTGGACATAATAATTCTACGCTTGCTACTACAGGACTTGACCCTGGCCTTTCCCTTGCAAGGGCTGAACCTGTTCATATGAGTATAAGGGTTGTTGTTGCCCGGGTTGACCTTGTGACTACAAGGGTTGACCTTGCGGCTGTAAAGGTTGTCCCTGAGGCTACAGAGGTTGACCTTGCGAAGGCATAGGCTGGGAGGATTGCAGTGCATACTTCGTTTGCGGCTGAATGGTTTGCTACAACTGTTGCGAGGGTTTCCCCTACGGTTGTTGTAGTTGTCCTTGTTGTGGCATGATCTGGCCTTGCTGCTGCATGGATGGCCCTTGCTGCAACAAAGGTTTCCCTTGTTGTTGTATGGATGGCCCTTGCTACAACAAAGGTTGCTCTTGCTATTGAAAAGGTACTTGAACAGTTCCCCGAATGATAGCTTGAAAGTTCCCGAACTATATCTGGCCATACCCACCGGGCACGGCGGATGAACCAGGCTGGACATAAGGTCCATGTTGAGGGATGTATGATGGATTAGCCATCGCTTGTGAACAATATGGAATATAAGGAGGTTGGTATTGACCTTGAGCCATATTGGGCTACTGGTACTGGACGTGACTTGAGCCAGACGGACCAACATTGGGTTGTTGGTATTGGACATGACTTGACCCAGACGGACCAACATTGGGTTGTTGGTACTATACATTACTTGATCCAGCAGGACCAGTAGGATTGGAAATGGTACCCGAAGAGAGTTGGTTCATCCCAACCATGTGAGGATGTGAGCCACTCACATTAGTTGTGCCAGATATCATAGAAACATTTGGACTCTACCCCCCAGGTAGTGGGATAGTCTGTCCACTTACAGGAGGGATCAAAGAGCTGACATTGACATGGCTCAAGATCGTTGGTTGAACCGGAGACGTTACTTAGACCGACGAAACAAGAGGATTGGGAATGGTGGGTTGCACTGAGACTGAAGTAACTACAGAAATCACTGTCAATTGGGAGGTCAAGTTCTGAATGAACAGACTTGTGGTAGGCATAGCACCAGATGCCCAAATAGGGTTGTGATACAATGATGAGGCAGTAGGCATGCCTGAAACCAACTAAGCTAAAGTCACGTAATTACGTGGTAACTCAGGATGAACACTAGTCGGAATGCTCCCCACATAAAGGAAACCTTCAGGAGGGAAAGGATATTCCTACTCCTCGACTGTGCGTGGAGTGGAAACCTCCAAGTGACCTAGAGAGGAGACTGGGATTTTTCCTTTTGATTCCATGGGTGAAAACAGACAACGACGGACTACCAAATATGTTCGAGGGGATAATTCCAAAGGAACACCTGGCTGATCGTACGGACTGTACGGACATTGCGGTAATATCACAACAGGATCGAACAAAGGATTCAGAGGATAAACAACCATTCCAAGCTGATCTTCAGAAGTTGGAGGACTCTCAGGAGTCTACATAGTGTTATCCGGAGATTCCAGGCCAATGTCAGAAAGTGACCCAGTATCTGAAGGGGGAGGATGAGATAACAAAGGTTGAATACTCATAACAAGTCCAAGCTCAACACCTAGGTCCTCAAGCGACTATGGAAATTCAGGAAAAGGCTCCTCAGACAATCTTTCAGACAGAGGAGAGGAAGAGGAACTAGGTGAACCAGTTGGTTCAACCACGATGATCTTGTCTCAAATAACCAAAAGAGAGATTGTTTTCAAGAGCTTTAAAATGCATTTAAAGTTATACTCACGATGTGGTCTAAAAAAGACTAAAAGGGACGTTATAATATCGTGGCAACAATTTTTTAAGATGCAAAAACAAACTGGTGCTCTTTCATGTTTTAAGATTCGAGAAAGAAGCAAAGGTGACTCTATCATTTTCAGTTTGAAATGAGCTCGAAAGGACAAGCGCTCGGGTGATATTTTATATTTAGGGAGTAAAAAATATCAAAATGACTACTCAGGATGATCTAGATAAAAAGGATTACCAGGTAATCGTGAACTGCAGAATACCTCCTGGCGAACTAAGAAGTACGGGTAGGCAATCTCCCCGAATGTTGTGTTCGGTGCATCACATTTACAAGGTAGTAGACTCGACTTCCTATGGATAAAGGATTGCAACCTAGTGGGGTGTCCCTTTATATACTCGACGATATGGGGAGCACAACTCCGTACTAGCGCTGTCTGGTGCCAAAGTGAACAACAGTTGCTAGGTTTTAAGACGCCAGAATACGTCTCTAGCCTAGACCTTCTAAGATGTGATCGTTAGATTTCAAATGTGCCTTAGGTTAATTGAGTACATTTTAGAATTTATCTTGAAATTATGTCTCGATTTTCAGGCCTTATCGATGTGACTCAAAAACACCTATATGCAGCTAAATGAGACAAGACCCTTTCAATTCGATGAATTGTCTACACTAATGAGAGTAGAAAACACACTCAAATGCAACAAAACAAGCAATTGAAAGCAAAATGACTTTTTCGCTATTTTTCTGTTTGAAAACAAAAATGATGACAAAAATCTTTCCAATTCCTAACTTTCCTATCAAATGCACTTCAAGTAGTTCTTTCACTAGTAAAGAGAATTCATTTCTTTTCCGATGCAAGTGATGATGCAACTCTAGCCTTCAATGATGCTAACTAACGTAACATATTGATTCAGAAAACTAGGATTATGTATTCTTCAATGAAATGACAGAATGAATTGTAGAAATTTTGAATAATATGACACTTATTCACAGAGATTATCCTGATTATACACTATTTGCAGAATCATGCATAATACATAACCTCCTCTACGTTGATCATCAATTTTTCAGTATTAAAGAAACAATCGCATGCGCACATTGAAGCCTCAATCACACATATCAACACAGTATATCACGGGGAAAGCATGCAGCTGAAAACCCCCAACTATCTATATATTATATTGATTGAGAACATGTAACAATACATAGTACAATACTCCTCACAGGTACTCAGCACTATCTCCACCTGTTACACACAAACTAGCTCAGATCTGAATCAATCACAGGTTCAAATCTCCTCCGCTGCTTGCCTGCCTCCACTGCGCAATCCTGCATGAGAATAGATGAGAATGGTTGATCCAAACTCGTATTTCCCTTGTGTTGCACTACACAATCCTCATTGGCAATATCAAAACATTGATTGTGCAAATCTCATGCACAACTATAGTCACATCTGACAGTTGTCTTGCCCTTTCACTCATCTCTAACACTTGTCTCCACTAAACTGTCCGCACTGAGTTAACTGATGTATTCCTCAGTTGATTCATGAGTTAATAATTAGTGAATTAATTAATAACTAATTCACATCACTCATCACTAGTGTATTTGTTAGTTAGACTAAATACACTAGTTCAACTAAGTCAAAACTGAACACAACCAATCAACTCCTCATTCAACTCCACCAAACTCAATCACTTGAGTTCTAACTGAAGTCCTTCATGCAATAGCTCAAGTAACCCATAAGAAAAGCGTATTTCCTTTTGGCAGTTGCATGTGCCACATCCGAAGCTCGAACTGAAGTGCTCCAAGAGAATAAGATAATGTTTATAGTCCAAATATTATTAAGAGCTAATAATATTCGACTGTTATATTTTTAGCCTGGCAGTCTAAAAATAAACTCCACCCATATGTCTAAAAATAGAGGCCCATATATTTTTACCAACATGACCAATCATCCACAAATAGAATCCTGCAACTCATAGACCATGATCCATATGTCTAAAAATAGACATAGTCTAAAAATAGACTTTGGCCAAAAATAGCCTGCGGGCCCACTTAATGAAGGCGACTTCTTTTCACTAAGCTCCATCATCTTGTTGCATTTTCAATATGAATCTTTCACAAACACTTCAATGAAATATTCCCAATACAATCAATCACAAGCAAAGTTCACAAAGCACAAAAGAGAATTCCTTCAAAACTAATGAAGCAAAGACTAAACCAAAAACAAGATGGACAATGTGATCTGTGCCCAAAAAGAGACGCTTAAACACTAACGAAACTTTTCAAACTTGTTAAATGGAGATCAAAGAAACAAAAGGACTAATCAAATGAAATGCAAGGAGCAAATTTGACTATCAACTTGACTTTCTGAGCAGGAAAACAAGTGAATGGGTGACGACCTAGATGCCTTAGGGTTATACACCATCCAAGAACTCAAGAAACCAAGTGAAGAAAATGCAAATCAACCAATCATACAAACCAAGCTAAAAGAGCTTTCCATCCAGGGAGAACACGATCAAAACAAGCTGAGAGGCAGAAACAAAAAGGGCAAGACACATTCACTATGATCTAAGGTAAACCCTGATCTTCACCTATAGGAATCGACGTGAATGCCTAACTTAAAACACGCACTGTTGGACAGGTAAATCCCCTCTACAGATAGAGGCGATCCCTACTAGCCCAGAACGGGTCTAGCAACAATCAAACAATGCTATCACGCAAGTTCCTAATTGCAAATAAAGAGTAGGTGATGAAGACCTACTTGAGATCCAACGCTTTAGTTCGTAGAAGAGATGGCGCTCGCGTTCCTTTGCTTGGATGGTCACGATCCTCCACTATCCACGTGAATGGACACCTGCACACAAAGAGAACAAACACAAACACAAGCGTGAAATCTAATATATGCAATTATACATCAGTCAGGAAGGATATAATTCAACATCAACCATTACAAGTAAAACGAGAATGGAACCATAATGATAGTCATCTATTTATTAATATTCAACAAAGGAGAATACAACCAGCGTCCTGACGTCAAGTCCTCCTTTGGCTGGGTGCTCAGCTACACAAGTCTTGCAAAAGCTTGAAAGGGTGAGGGACAAGCTCTCTCTCTCTTTAGTGACAAAGTCTCCTTAATTAGGGAAAGCCTTGGATACAAAGAAGGCTTCTTGCAACTTCAACCTTTTGATGTCTTCCTTTCAGCACAATTGTTGCCACAAGAGTCAAAGCTATTAGAACTAGAACTAAGACTAGCTTGTCCAAGCCATGGGAACAAGCTTTTATAGAGGAGAAGGAAGAGATAAGGTCAATCCCCCACAATCATGGATTTGGCTTCATCACTTGAAAACTTCCATGGAATGGTGGCAAACAACTTTCCATCCAAGGAGATTCGAAGCCAAACCATCCTCACTCAACTTGGAATCAGTTTGGTGAATGAGGTGGATAGAAACTTCGGAGGTTTGAGTGGTTAAGAGTTTTGCCCAAACTGGTTGGCACGATTGCGACTCTAAGACAGAGCGCCAATGGCGCACCCTTCCTTTAGGGTTTTCCCCATTGGCACGGGCATAACACAGGGCACCCACGCTAATGCAAAAAGGGCTATTTTTAGGGGCAATGAGCAGGAGATGTCTTAAGGGCATATGAAGCTCATGTTTAGTGGTAAATAAGGCAAGTGGTTTCAAGTCTTGTCACTTCTCACAAGTCCCAGAATGGGTCCTCAAAGATACGGGAGAGGGGTAATAGGGACGGTGACAAACGGTGACAAATTACTGTGTAACAGATGCCCCCTAAAGCATGAGGCCGGAGAGAGAGAGGGGTGAAGTGCTTTACAAGAACATGTGTGACTGAAACACTGCCGCCGGAGAACCCGCGAAAAGAAGTACAACTGATATCTCAAGTACATGATATATATGTGGTATGGGCGCAGCCATCTGTAACAGAGTATAAAACTGGATCCCAGGCATGGACGCAACCATCCGATGAGGATCTATAAATGGACTCAGGTATGGTCGTAGCCATCCAATGAATGAGTCATGTAATGATTACAAGAATCCACAAAATGCAACCCGGATGTAAATATGCACAATTTGGGGTCTTGCGCTCTAAGTCGACCTGAACGCAGTACAAGTTCAAGCCTGTGAATATAGGAGTCGAAGTCGAACATGCCTGAACATCATCTGATTACCAGTCAATGATGAAAACTGTTAACAGACACGAGAGGTGCCACCAATAATGACGATGGTCCTCAAGTTACTATAGGTACAATCCACAGCGTGCGAATCAATGAGCTGGTGTCGAACACCCGTAGAATCATCCGATCGGAGGCCAATGATGAAAACCTCGCGTCGAACACGAAGAACCTGCCATTGAGGCA
>APFE031028228.1:57446-179300 GCA_000404065.3 Pinus taeda | reverse complement strand
TTGTTGTTGATGCTTGATGTGATCTTCCACTGCTTGAAACTTAGAATTTTCTCTTAAATATGATGTGATGGATGGTGGATGATATCCATAAAGTGCCATAAATGGGGTCATTTTTGTTGTAGTATGGAAGGAATTGTTATACCACCATTCAACCATAGGAAACCATTTGACCCACTGTGCCTGTTTATCAGATACAAAGCAACGAAGATATCCTTCCAAACATTTGTTTACTATCTCAGTTTGCCCACAAGATTGAGGATGATAAGATGAGCTATGAGCTAACTAAGTACCAAGACAAAAAAATAATTTTGTCCAAAAATTTCCAGTGAAAATGTGATCTCTGTCACTTACAATAATCATTGGGTTTCCATGTAGCTTTTGAATTGTTTCCATAAATGCAGTAGAAATTGTACTCACTTTAAATGGATGAGATAATGCACAAAAGTGTGCATACTTGGTAAGTTTGTCAACTACCACCATGATAAAACTCTTTCCTTCGAACATGGATAAACTTGTGATAAAATCCATTGAAACCTCCTCCCAACGTTGGCTTGGAATGGATAAAGGTTGCAATAGTCCTGGGGTCTTAATTGTTTCAACTTTATTTTGTTGGCAAACCAAACATTCCCCCAAACTTTTGAATATTCGATTTAAGGCCATCCTAAAAAAAATCCTTCTTAACCATGTGGTAGGCTTTTAGAAATCCTGAGTGCCCACCTAAGGGAGAGGTGTGCAGTTCCCTAAGAATATTTTATTTGAGTTGGGAATTCTTATATAGTTATAACCGATCCTTGTACCATAACGAATCATTTTTCTAGCTAAATGTATCAGATGTACTACGATCTTGTTGTATATTTTGAAAGAGTGCCCACACTTCCTCGTCATTCTTCCATTCATCCCTTCATTTATCCAATCTGGTTGGATGATAGAAATGGCACAAAGAAATTCTTCCACATCCTCATCTTTTCTTGAGAGTGCATCCGCGACAACATTTTGCTTCCCTTTTCCGTAGATGATTTCAAAGTCATAACCCAACAACTTTGTGACCCATTTTTGCTGCTCTTTTGAAGATAATCTTTGTTCTAAAAGGTATTTAAGACTATCATGATTTTTTTTTACCTTGAAGTGTCTTCCCATTAGGTAGGGTCGCCATTTCCTAAGTGCATGTAGTATTGCCAACATTTCCTTCTCATAAAAAGCTTTGTGTAAATACTTTCCTTTGATTGGACAACTTTCGAAAGCAATGGGTCTTTCTTCTTGCATTAAAGCAACACCAATTCCATTTCCCAAGATAACATTCCACAATAAAGGTTTTTGTGAATTCTGGTGTAGCTAAGACTGGTAATTGGCACATTGCCTCCTTAATATGTTCAAAGGCCTTTGTTGCTTTTGAAGTCCATGAAAATGCATCTTTCTTCAATAATGTTGTTAGAGGTGTTGCTATTCTCCCATAATTCTTAACAAACTTGTGATATTACCCTGTCAACCTGAGAAATCCTTGTAGATGCTTTATGGATGTGGGGATTTTCCATTCATTAATGGTTTTAATTTTTCTAGGGTCTACCTTAACACCTTCATGAGATACAATATGACCCAGATATTCCACCTCTTGTACTCCAAAGAAACATTTGGAGATTTTTTCATATAATTGTTTTTCTCCTCCAATAGTTTGAGCACCCTATCAACATGTTCAATATGATCCTTCCAAGACTTGCTGTAGATTAGTATATCATCAAAAAATACTAACACAAATTTTCTAAGGAAGGGTTTGAAAATGGAATTCATCAAACCTTGAAATTAGAAGGTGCATTGGTAAGGCCAAAAGGCATGACCAAAAACTCATAGTGACCCTCATGAGTTCTAAATGTTGTTTTCGGAATGTCTTGAGTCTTCATTCTGATTTAATGATATCCTGAACAAAGATCTAACTTGGTGAAGTATATTGATTCATGCAATTCGTCCAATAAATCATCAATGACAGGAATGGGAAACTTATCTTTAATAGTGAGCTTGTTGAGCTCTCTATAATCCAGACACATGTCCCATGATCCATCCTTCTTGTGCACCAATACTACTGGAGCAGAGAAAGAACTTTGGCTAGGTTGAATTATACCAGCCTCAAGCATTTCTGCAACCATACGTTCAATTTCACTCTTTTGGGCATAGGGATACCTGTACGGCCTGATGTTTAGAGGAACACTTCCTGGCATCAAATGAATAGCATGATCATGATCACAAATAGGTGGGAGACCTTTGGGAGTCTTAAATACCTTGGAATGATTGTCCAAGACTTTTTGGAGATCTGGAGAAATAGATAATTTTGATGTCGAAACATCTAGCGAACATAATTGTGCAATTACACCTCATTGTTCCTTTTTTAGAAGCTTTGTCATACTGTTAGAGCTTATTATCTTTCCCGGTTTCCCTGTAATACCCCTTAATTCAATTTCCTTTCCTTCCGCATAAAATTTCATGAAAAGTTCTTGAAATTTAAAAGTTATTGTACCCAAGGATTGTAGCCATTGGACTCCTAGTACAAGATCAACACCTCCCATTGGAATGGAAAGGATTGGGCTCTTCAATACATATTCTCCCATCGATAGCTTGATATTATGGAACTTTCCTGAGAAATTTATCGTTCCTCCATTTGCAACCATCACTTGACACTCTGGTGCTGGATATAGGAAGCAATTCAATTGTTTTGCTATCTTACAACGAATAAAATTATGGGTACTTCCTGAATCAATCAACACTATTACCTTTTTCTTCTTGATTTGTCCTTCTTTCTTGATGGTTTGAGGAGTGGCAATTCCAGCTAATGCATTACAAGATATGGTCGGATTCATTTCTTCTTTATCTATACTTTGTTCTTGGAGTATATCCTCTTCTTTTGACTTTTCTTGTTCCTTTTCTTCTTCCTCTTCACAATCTATGTAGAATAATTTCTTCTCAGCACACTTGTGACCTTTAGTGTATTTTCTATCACAACTGCAACAAAGCCCTTTTGCTCTTTTTTCTTCCAATTGTTTTGGTGTCAACCTTATAGGTTGTGGAAGGCTAGGAGCAACAACACTTCCATCTTTATAGTTGTGAGTGGCATGCATCCTGGTTGCCATAATTTTTCTTTCCATTTTTCTTGCTAACCTGAATGCCTTCTCTAATGAATCAAGTTCCCAAAAATGAACATCATGTTGGATATTATCCTTTAAAGTCCCTATGAACACATCAATCCTATGATCCTCTGAAATATTTTTACCCTTATGTTCAATTTTTGGAACTCCTCAATGTGCTCAATTATTGAACCCTTTTGTTTGATACTTATCAATTGACTAAAAAAAGTGTTGCTTTTTGTATCCTTATAATGTGTTGTCATTTCTTTTGTAAAAATTGCCCAAGTGATAATTTGTTTACGAGAGCAAAGCCATTAATACCATAAAAACTGATTTGGTTCCAAATATAAAGTTGCAATACGTACCTTTTGTGTGTTTTGCACATTATTGAGAACGAAAAATTGCTCCATCTGTAGTATCCATGTTGCGGGATTCTTGCCATCAAACTTCCTCATAACTATTTTTGGAATATGGTGGGTCTTCGATCTAACATTAGAGTCTATGAAATCATGATTAACATTTCTTTTGTTCTCATCATGATTTTCCTTTACTACCCTTTCACCATTAGTAAGCATTTCTTGTAGAAACTTTGTCAAATCTGTCTTCAAATCTTCCATGCTTGTCTTCAAATCTTTCTTCAAATCGTCCATCTTATATTCCACGTCATTCATCTTAGCTTCTACGCCTTTGTTTAAACAATCCATCTTAGCTTCTACATCTTTCTTTAAACCATCCATCTTAGATTCTGTTACTTTTTGTGTGTCACTTGTTGCACTTGGTCTCGTAATTCTGATATATCATGTTGCATTTCTTCCTCTTCTTCACGAGTCATGCTAGAGCTTTCAGGTTTCTTACTGGTTGTTTGCATTTTTTTTCCTTGGGGCATCAATTATCGATAATAATGCTTTACTATTCCCTTTGAATTCCTTCAAACTAATTTTTCAAACCAAACTTATGCAAAAATTTAAAAAAAACTACACACCTATTTTGACTTTGTAGGAGCTTGTTATTGAATCTGATGTATCTCTATAATTTTGAATCATCCAGTTTTGAAATTGCGACCTACAGTAACCCTCTATGTCGTCTTTCCAATGCCACCAGTCTGATCTAAATTGGATTCTCCAGGGAAGAGTTATGCCAAATCTCCCACAGTGACTTGATTATAGACTAGTTCAGTAGAGTGAACTTGTACGACAGGCCACGTGTCACTATTTCGACCTTTGGCTCTGAAAAATATATACAAGAAACTACAACCCATCCTATTTTTGTACCTTCTTATTAAATTTCAATCTGATGCTCAGATAGAAAGTTATGACGATTTTCCCTAGGTCACCTGTTTGGAATGTAATTCAGGAGTCTGCAAAAAGACCAACTTTCTCAGATCATAGCTCTGCAAATATAGCACGAAAAGCTTTGAAATTCAAATCCAAGGTTCAACGCGATTTCGTATCAAATGGTTTTTTTTTTTTTTTTTTTTTTTTCCGCTTCTAACATCACAGAAAATTTATAGCAAAATGCCACCATGACCTATTTGAGCAGCGAAACCCTAGAATCCAAAGCTCTGTACCAAATGTTATGAAAACAGCTCACAAAAAATAGAAAGATAGTGAATGCCTTAAATTCAACCTCTTCGAGGGGCACCTCTTACATTACACAATGAACAATCTTCGATGATTCAAATGACAACCTCCTTTCTATATATAGGAGTCTAAGGGTCAACAATAACCAAGCTAACTTAACAATAATAATATAAAGGCACAAAAATAACAATAGAGGGATTCTATGGGGCACAGTAATAACAATATGGTGACAATAGGGGCACAAAAATATTAATAAAGGATATAATTACAATATTAATGGGGGCATCACTAGTATTATAGAGACCTAACATTTAGATTGCAAATGTCCAGCATCGGTTTCAAGAGCGTCAGTTGGCTGACTTCAGCTTTTAACTATCCTGCATATACGACGTTGGCTAGAGCTGGAACTATCTTCTTGGTAGAGGTTATGAGGCATTTCAGGGTCATCCATTGGCTATGTGGCTTTACTAGGTACAACTAGTATGTGTCCCAGTTTAACCTGCTTACTTGTTTAATTGACTCTGCCTTTTCCTCTGTTATCTATTTCCACTTTGTTTGAAGCTGTCGTGCCTTTGGGAGGAAGCCCGAGGTAGTCTCTGATATCAAATTAGCCTTGTGCAGATTTTCATTTATGCACTCAATGACACTATTTGTTGCTGTCCCTGCCCCTTCCATCGCCTGTTTTGCTTCTTTAAGCTAGGAATCCCATTTCTCAAATAAAATTTCTTTGTGCGATTTGTCTTCTCTGGGAAATTTCGCTCTTTTCCCTTCTTCTGATCTCTGCTAGTTCAAGAAGTCTGAAACCTTCTTAAAAATTGAATCATAATCAAGTCGCAAATCTACGACTTGATTTGTAATATTATCTCTCGTTTCACAATGGGAATTCCATTGCGAGATCTTCTGGTAGAGTATTTCTTCCTGTTGCAAGAGCTGGGCATTAAGAGCGAGTGCTTCTGTGATAAACTCCCCAATTTTGGGATCCTCCTTATGTAGTTCTATAATAGCTTGTAACTGTTCTTCTTTATTGGCCAAACTGCTTTGATGATTCAATTGCATCTGTTGGAAGTCTTGTTGGAGTTTTAATAGCTATGTTTTTGCTTCTTGAATGATGCTGACTTCTTGTAGTTGTTGTTCTAAAAACAAAATCCTATCCTCCTTCTCTTTTAGTAGCACTTGAACTTCTGTTGCTTTATCAATTGTTGCCAAAGCGTATGCTCCTACGATTCGAGAGAGCCTAGTTATATTTTCCGATGGGTCTGTAGTTGGGTCCTTCCAAAGAACATCCAGAGGTTCATCCTTTGGAGTGAACACGACGTCTAGCTTTCTTTTATTCCTTTGCTTTCCAACGATAGCCTTATGTTGCAGGCTATAAAATACGTCTATAGGAGGAATCTCCTTTATTTTTAGTACAATTTCAGATGACAGAGCAAAATGAATATGCTATGTTTCCTAAGTATTAATAGCCCCTTCTACCACCATTTATGTGGCACTCTCTCTTAGGTTTGTCAGTGGATCTGTGCTCTGTTCCTCATTGTTGATTAACTTATTAAAATTCTCCCATTCCCCTTCTAGATCCACTACAAGTGGCTTTGTTGGCTTTGTAAGGGGAGTGGGAACTTCAGCTTGTTTCGGGGACAAAACCTGCTGGTTAGGCTTTTCTGTAGATTGAGTTGTGTCTTTAATTGACCCCTCACTTCTGCTGTGTTCACTCCTAGACTGATCATCAAAATTTTCAGCTGATTCTTTTTCAAAATTTGACTTAGACTTCTCTTCTTTTGAACTTCCACTTATGCTTACACTGGGAGTAGGCTCCCTTCTTGGTTCAATGAGGAATTAGTCCAAAGGGACCTTTGTTAACCTCTGTTTTCTGTAATTGTCAAACTTTTGAAGTTTATCTTGGTCCAATTGAATTTGTGCCATATGTAAAACTTCTCTGAAAGTGTTCTTCTGCAGAAAGACATTGTTAAAGGGATCTTCTTTATTGGTAGACACTTTTATTTTAACCATTGTAGTAAAATTACTTACAAAACCAAAGGGATCATATTGCCTTCCCAGGAACTTTGGTAGTTGTAAATAGAACATATTATCAACCTATTTAGAAGCATGATCTAAGTCAAATAATGCAAAAGCTCTGCATACTACAGGAAATTGAGGCCAAATGGCCTTTTTAGAATCTTTCAGTACTTTGCTCATTCCCTCAATGCCATAGGTCTGGTAGGCTATTTCCCTAGCCATTAGTTTATCGGGGACGTAAAAAGGAAGCACATGGGGTGAAGCAATGTTGCCAAACACCCTGATGTATGTGAAAAATTCCTCTTCAAACCACCTTCCCACAGGGAGAATGTCAACTTCAGCTTTCGGGGAAAATCTTGAGGCGTTTCTATTGTAGAGCATATTATGAATAGGGAGCATAACTCCATGACAAATCTTGTAGAAATGTGGGATGAAATTGGATTCCCACAATACTTTGTGATAAACCTGAATGGGAAGAGGATTTTGTACCGTCCACTTCCATCCCATGATAGGAAAATCAGAAACAAAACAAATGGCATCCATGACATAGGCGCTCAAAAAGAATGGAGGGTAAACCTTTGAAGTAAAACTTATTTTAGTTCGATATCCTAAAATAGAAGAGGCTAAATTATCTGATAAAATTTGGGCCCAGTCCATTATGGTGGCATTGGTAGCCGTATCCAATAGAGGTAACCACTCTAATGAAAAGTTATTGATGTCTAGTCTCCCAAACAATCTACACAACATTGCAGCAGCAAAACAGTAAGGAGAAGAAAGAGAGCCAGTGGCGTACATACCATTTTTATCCTTCTTTAATATTTCCTCGTTGTTCAACTAGTGCTTTGTGCATTCTATCAAGTCTTCGTTCTCCTTGGCAAACTTTTCTATAAATTGCTTGTTGTAGCTAGCCGGGGGTTCTAGCAAGTGATACATACGTCTCAAATTGTTTGGGGTAAACGACCCCATGAATTGTTGATTGGTCGTCTTAAATTCCCTATCAGATATATCTGCGTGATATATAATCCATTTCACCATATCAATGTAGGGGAGTATCTTCGGCCTTGCAGCAATACGGTGTAGAAACGAGCATGCAAGCTCAGTTAGGGATGCTTCAGAAGAGCCGCGCCCGTTAGCTATAACTGTAACCTTCATAATTCTTGGGTTTTCCTTTTATAACAATTGGTACATGGCTTCCCAGGTTTTGCGTCCCTAGTACAAGTGGTGTCTGTGAATAATGGAGTCATTTCTGTTTTCTCAGATGCAGGTGCTTTGCCTCTCTTCCCCATTTCGTCGTGTATTATGCTTTGTGTACTCTTCCTAAAAATTGCAGGCAGAGAGCAAGAATGTGCTGAAGATGATAATGAATATAGGAAACATCAATAGAAAGAAAAAAATAAGGTGACGAGAAAGCCTTAATTCTAAATCATATCAAAAGATATCACCTTGCGTCAAATGGTCCTTTACCCTGATCTGAATCGTTTTTTAATAAATGGCCACTAATGGACTGTTAAGTTAAAATTTAATGTTCATAAATTTTGCATTGAATGACGGAAAGTACTATCCTAGGACTTTGAGCCCTTTGATCTACGATAAAGGCGATTTTCCGATTTGCTTCGCAATACCGCAATATCGCAAAACTTGCTATTGTTAAAAATCATCATTTCGTCGGGCAGCTGCAATATGCAATTTGCGAGAGGCTTATCGCATTTCGCAATATTTGGGCGTTTTACATAAAGTAGCGTTGCGGAATTTGGAATTTGCGATGCGATGAGGTTGTAAGACTTTGTGATCTCGCATTCTCGCGGATCGCATTTTCAAGGAGTTACTTTTATAAGAGATGCCCACTGTGATCTTTTGTGATGCGATAATATTGTTTTAAAGGTGGGTTTTTCAAAGCTTCTCTTAATATTCGAGACTTTCCACTTATAAATCTTTTTTTAGGTCTTGTGGTCATATAGTGCTTTTTATAAAGAAACTCATAGTTTGTGATGTTTCATGCACTTGGAGTATGAAAAGGCAAATTTACATGTTTTAGCAAGTTCCACTTTGATATCTTGTTTTATTTTAAAAACAAAAAGGCAATATTAAATGCTAAGATTTGTTTTTTTGGAAGGGTCCCCATTTATTAATGTTATTGCTAACACTAATAAAAGGGGGGTTGTTGATGGTCACAACAATTGGAAATTCACTTGAAAGAACCAGTTACCTCTGATGGTTTTTTGAATTTTCTAAAACTTCTAAAATAGAAATGGTTTTGAAAATGAAACTTTATTGTAAAAATATAAGGTAAATAATGCTATTTGTTAACAACACCATCTTGTTCCAACTATCCTTATTCTGATTATCTTCTCCCTAGAGGTAGTCATTGTACTCACATCAGTCATTACTTGGTTTGTAAAGATAAAATCAAAGACATATCCTTAGATCCGTTTAGGTATACTCATTTGTCATAAGTAGAGCCTCTGCTGCCAACAGGCATCCATAGCCTCAACAGGGTTACCTGTTACCCAACAATGGTCCATTATCCCACTTAAGAAGTATGCAATTTTCAAAGATAAATCCTCATATACACATTGCTTTTTATTTTCTTATTTCTCTTTTAGTTCTTAAAGAAAAATGTCTTGGTTTGGTGGCCAAAATTGATAGTGCCATTCACTTGATTTATAACTTAACTGAACGAGCTGGCTCGTGATGAGACCCCTTGTCTTTTGATTGAAATAATCTCGAGTCATTACCTTATTTTGGTATGCAGTTTGGCAATGCCAGTTAGTTATAATCGTTATGATCATGATAAGCCGACTCTTGATGAGATGTCTTATTCTTTAAGTTTAAAGTGCATAGTTGGATTACTCTTTGAATCTCACAATTTCCTAAAGTGGGGAGGAAGTCATTGGTTCCTTAAGAATTCTTCTGGATGACAATTGTAGAGTTTAAAAATAGATTTTCTATAGAGAATCTTTGTCTTGTTATTGATACCTTTTCTGACTGATATGAGGAAAACATCTTCTTAAGGTTGATTTTAACCAAAACTTGTATAGTTGAAACAAAAGAACAAGTAAAAATTTTCAGAATGATAACACTTGACCCTATGTTTCCAAAAATAAAGATTAATTTTCCTAACCGCTTCCACTTATACAAGCGAAAAACAAAATTGACATGAGACACTATTCTTTTCGTGGAAACCAAAAGTAAACATTTTCAACCTGTTTTATTATCAAAAAGAAAACTAAACTAAAAATAATAATTTACAAAAAATAGAAGAGACCATCTTCTATGGGAAATACTTTTTAATGATTTGTCCATTAACAGGTAAAGACTATCTTTTCACTGCTAAATCTTGTAGCATGAAAGTTGATAGACCGATGATTTCGACAATCTGGAATGGTCCAAGCCACATCCTTTGGAATTTAGTATGTTTGCCTCTCTCTTCATGGGCTTTATCCCATTTCAATACTAAGTCTCCAAGCTGAAAATATTTTCTAGATACCAAGTTTGAATCAAAAGAAGCTTTTATTAATTGTTGATGATGCGCATGGGTAATTCTGGCCTTTTCTCATTCCTCTTCAAGCTTAAGGATCTGCAACTGTCTTAATTGCAAGGATGAGGAAGGGGTTTCTTCAATGAATTGAACTAAGGCTAAAGAAGGAATAACAATATTTGTTGGGAGGGCCACTTCTTTCCCATAAACTAAATTAAAAGGAGAAGTGCCAATAGAAGTTTTCTTAGTTATTCGATCTGCCCAAAGAGCGTACATTAAAAACTTATGCCAGTTTCTATGATTTTGATCAATAGTTCGTTAATGATTCTAATAAGGTTTTTTTTCATTGATTTAGCCAACCCATTTCCTTGCGAATAATAATTGGCAAAATATTTAAGCTTAAAACCTCTTTTGAGTGCAAATTCAGTCTTAGCATTACCTGAGAAATATGATGCATTATCGAACATTAAAGCAAAAGGTAAGCAAACCCGATAATTATGAATTGATCTATGAATTCGATGATACTCTTAGAGTTGGCTGACTTAAGCGGAACTACTTCCACCCATTTAGTAAAGTACTCGGTAGCAGTAAGGATGTATTTATGCTGTTTAGAAGAGTGAGGAATGATCTCACCTATTATATCTAGTTCCCATTGTTCAAATGGTTGATTGATGTTGACCGGCTGTAATGGTAACGATGGTTTCCTCCATCTTTCAGCAGCAGTTTGACAAACCTGACATCTTCTTACATAGCTATGTGCATCCTTGAATAACGTTGGCCAATAGTAGCCTGCACGCAAGATTTTGTGTGCTGTCGCATCTCCTGCATAGTGTCTACCCACTGGTTTGTCATGAAGTTCTTGCAATACTTTTTCAGCTTCAAATTTCTCAAGGCATCTAAGGAGAACAGAATCATAATTCATCCTAAAGAGTACATCATTTACAATTTGATATTGTTTAGCTTTTAGCCTTACGGCTCTTTTCTTTGTTTGTGTTAGGCCCCTATACTACTAGTGTAACCCCTTATTGTTATTAGTACAACCCCCTTATTATATTGATGTACCCATGTAGTGCCCATATTGTTACTATTGTGCCCCATAGAAGCCCACTATTATTATTATTGTGCCCTTACATTATTATTGTTATGTCGGCTCTGGTTATGTTATGACCCCTTAGACTCCTATATATAGAAAGGAGGTCTTTCATTTTGTATCATCGAAGAATTGTTCATTTATGTAATGTAAAGGAGGTTGCCCCCTCGAAGAGGCTGAATTCTAAGGCATGAATCTCTCTTTTCTATCTTTTTTGTGAGCTGGTTTCATAACATATTCAATGCATGAATGATAGTTTCCAAATCAAGATCATGAGTCACATATTTTTTCTCACGCTTATTCAACTTCCTTGAGTCATAGCATACCACCTCTCCTTCTTGCATCAAGACTCCACCAAGTCATTTCTTGAAGGCATCTGTATAGATTACAAACTCTTTATCAGGATCTACAATCTTCAATACTGAAGCATTTGTAATTAACTTCTTCGACTGCTTAAAACTGGTTGTACACTCAGTCCATTCAAACTTCTTTCTTTTTTATTGCAAATATGTAATAGGATAGGAAATCCATGAGAAGTTCTTGCTGAACCTCTTGTAATAGCCTCCTAGTCCCATGAATGAGCTGACATCATCCACATTCCTAGGAGTTGGCCACCCTTTTACATATCTTGACCATGTAGATGTCTCCCACCTAACCTGTCCATCCGTTGCCACAAATAATATGTCAATCAAAACTAAAGGATGGTAATAGATCCTTAGGTAAAAAGAAACAACATTAGGACATAGCTAAGAGCCTCTAAAATCCAACCTATACTCCATGGTAGGCATTGAATTTATAGGGTAAAAGGGGCAGTTTCGATTTTACCAATCTAGGGCTTAGTTCCGTATATGAGGGAGGATAAGCTCTAGGGATAATAGATAAGACCTCAAGGATAGGAGTTCGAGGTCTGAATCAATCGTAAATGGTTAAAGCAACCTTAGAAGCTTCTGGAAGGAGAAGATTCAAAATTATTTTCATTTTTTTTACTGAAATTATAGAACCATCATACCTGTAGCAAAGGAAACATGTGTTGGTCAGTGCAATTTCTCGATTATGCAACATGTAGCAGTGCAGGTTGGTAGAAGAGAAAGTAAGATGGATAAAAAAACTACGTTTTTTAGATGATTAATCTAGAATTCTTCGAATCTTTGGAGATATAATTCTTAATACATTGCAAAGGGATTATTGCAAGGTGTTAAGGATGTTGTTTGATCCAGTTTCTAGGCCATTTGAGCATATGTGACAAAATGACCTGTAATAGATTACCACTTAAAACACAAATTCAGAAGTAGTAATTGAGCAGTAAAGTGCTTTACATTGTGAAAAACTATCAGGAAACACTATCCCATGGAAAAACACTAAGAATTGATGGAAATAGAGGTAAGAGGAGGTTCAAATGGTGCTGCACAAGAGTCATCAGATCGGGCCGATCAACATTCCAGATCAAATTGGCAATATCGCATCGGCAGAGGCTAGTGGGGCATATCGGTGCTAACCCTAAGTGAGTTGCGATTGAGATCCAATGATATAACATGGACCATCGGATTGACGTGTAGATCAATGGTGGAGACCACATATATCACATCACATATTTAAAAGGGAAGGACTTACTATAGGTCAGAGACAAAAGCGATATGCAATTGCGATGGAATGGCGGACCGGAAAGGTTTATAAATATGGCTTCATATAATCTGAGTTCCATGGTAAATGATATTTCAAGTGGATTTCATGCGGTAAGTAGTATTGGACAGTGTCCACCCGATTCCATACACTAGCTGACATGTAGCATGCTGCAAGAGATAGAAAATCGCTTTTCTGGACAGGTAATCTTTGTGCACGTAGGCCACCCGAAATGGTTGTTAGCCATTGGATTAGAATATTGTGGATCAACAGTGGAGATTGAGCAAACTACTTGATGTTTCAGGATGGATACGAACCATAGGATTGAAGGCAGATCAATGGTGGGCTTGCTACTTGCGATAGCGATGCAACAACGAACTCGATAGGATTATAGGTCAGATTCAATATCATTTGAAGTCCGACTTGGCAGAAATTCTCACTGTTTTGGTGTATTCCTCTGTGTAAATGAAGAAAATTATTGCCGGGGATTTCACCTTTGTTAGTGGTCCTTTCCATCACAAATAGGTGGCCTTTCTGATTCAAGCGTTTACAATGATTGTTTAAATGCTCAACAGGGAGATGAAAGGACAGTGTTGGGAGCCAGAAATCCCGTAGAGGGAAGGTGAACAGACAAGGTTGAGAGGCTTAAAAATCCATACCATAATAGAAGAGGACAGACAGCTGCTTAGAGACAGAGAAGAGAGCAAGAGAAAGCAGAAGACAGAGAGTAAGAGGGAGAGTCTATGCACACTTTTAGACTCGAGGATTTCGAGTAAATCCATGTTGTTTTGTCATTTTTGTGTTGAGACTCTATTCAAGCTCACACTTGTAATATTTTTCTCTTAAAGACATAAGATAGAGGTCGGCACGGAAATCTAGACTAGGAGACGTAGCCAGGTTGTCTGGTGAACTCCTTGATTATTTTGCTATGTTGATATGTGTGTTTATTATGTTTTATAACTGTTCATTGTCTATATTATTCACAATATTTTCGATCCCTTGCACTAAATAATATAGGCATTCCTTCACATGAGTCTATAATAACTTAATATTGATTCAATATCTCATTTTTAGATTAAGTGGTATCAGAGCATTTGGTTTTGGTTTTGTTAAGGTTAGATAATCTTGTGTTGGATTTTGAATGCTAACTAGATTAAAGCTCAGACTAGGAGAAGGAGAACTTGTTGAGGCTAATCTAGAGATTGGAAGAGTCTATTCTCAGAGGAGAATGACAGAAGAAACTCAATTGTGATCAGAATCTCAATTTATGGAAGGTTTTAAGGCACTCCCAGCTATGGTGGAAGAGATGTATTTGGAATTTAAGAAGGGTCGAGGTGAAAGCACTTCAACACCTAAACCAGACAAAGGAGTAGAGGAACCTTTTCTAGTTGCCCCTATAGAAGGCAAAGGAAAAGGGGAAATGCCTCCTCCACCATCTCCTCCATCATCACCCTCGTCATCCTCATCATCTTCTTGCTCTTATAAGAAGAAGAAGAAAACTTCCTTAATCAAATTAGATGTGAAGTTTGATTTGCCAATTTATGATGGAGAACTTAATGTAGAAAAGATAGATAATTGGATAAGACAAATTGATGTATATTGGAGGGTACAGAACGTTGATTCAAAAAGGAAGAAGATTCAGCTGGCAAGCCTTCAACTTGGAGGAACTGCACGAGTATGGTGGGAAGGCAAGACACAAGCGGATATGAAAAAGATGGTAAAATCATTTCTACCTGGAATGAATTTGTTTCTGCTATCAAAAAGCAATTCTATCCTTTAGCTTACATGCAGCAGGCAATGATGAGTTGGAAAATTCTTCGTCAGTTGAAGAGTCAGAGTGTACAAAGTTATAGTCAGGAATTAAGAAAGAGAGCTTTAACTCTAGGTATATCATTAGATTCACCTGAGAATTTATTAAAGTATATAGGTGGTCTTCATAGCTATTTAAAGCGTACTATTCTCATGTTTAATCCCACTAGCTTAGATGATGTATTAGTTCAAGCCACACATCTAGAAGCTAGAGGTAAGAATGTAAACCCAGAGGTTAGGGGATCAGCTAAATATTCTGTAAGCAAGAGCAAGGAAAAGAAGAAACTCAAATGGAAGGAGAGGAAATCAAACACTATAAAGAAGGATAAACCTTCATGCACTCATTGCAAGAAACAAGGACATGATGAGACACACTATTGGTTTCTGCATCTAGAACAGAGACCTAAGAGGTCCAGTGGAAAGAAGAAGAAGAATGTTGCTACTATTTAGCAGGACTTGGGATCAGATTCAGGCGATGAAACAATAGTTACAACCAAAGGTATTAAAGGTAAAGATTCTAAAGAATCCACAAGTAATTTTGCACAATCTGTTGATAATGAAAATAACGAGAGGGAAATAAATGAGCTTTCTCGTACTAGAGTAATTTCCAAGCACAATAAGATTGATACTTTGTTTGATAATGGATCACAAGTAAGTTTGATTTCTAAAACAATTGTAAAGAAGTTGGTATTACAAACAAAATCTCATGAGAATCCATATCCATTAGGTTAGGTGTGTGATAAAACAAAGCTACAAGTAATGAGACAATGTAAACTTAGCTTTGCTATTGGATCAACATTTGTAGATGAGGTTGACTTAGATATAGTTTCATTGGATATATGTAGTATATTTTTGGGAAGTCCATATTTGTATGATAGGAAAGATATTTTTTATAGAGCTGAGAATAAGTATCAACTCACTAAACATGGAATAGAATACATTGTAAGAGCTCATAAACTCAAAGTTAAACTATTCTCTCATAAACTCAAGGGAGACGAAAAGACTTGTGAATTCAAGTAAGCAATTTTTACTAATGGTTGTAAAGGCAAAGGATCCTATAAAATCCAATGCATTTGAAGGCTTTGATTCTAAACAAAAAGCTAATTTAGTTAAAGTTGTTTCAGAGTATGATGTTCTATTTCAAGAACCAAACGGTCTGCCACCCAAGTGAGAAATAGTACATGATATTTATTTGCAGCAAGATGCTCCATTACCTAACATTGGAATGTACAGGTTGTGAGCTTTAGAGAATGCAGAGATAAAGAACCATAGGAGTTGCTAGATAAAGGGCTTATATGACCAAGCACATCACCATGTGGATCTTCAATCGTGCTGGTGAGAAAGAAAGATGGTTCATGGAGAATGTGAATTGATTACAGAGCACTAAATAAAATAATGATCAAGAATCATTATCCTCTTCCTCGTATTGATGATCTATTAGATCAATTAAAAGAAGCAGTTTAATTTTCTAAGTTAGACTTGCGAAGTGGTTATCATCAGGTCAGAGTTGCAGAACAAGATGCATGGAAGATTGCTTTCAAGACAAAGCAATGACTGTATGAATGGTTGGTTATACCTTTTGGCTTAACTAATGCTCCTGCTACATTTATGAGAGTCATGAATGATGTACTTAGACCATTTATTGATGATTTTGTAATTGTTTACTTAGATGACATTCTTGTTTTTAGTAAGACATGGGAAGACCATGTGAAGCATGTAAAGAAGACTTTAGATGTTTTAAAAAGAGAAAATATCTATGTAAAACTGCCAAAATATGAATTTGGAAGAACATCTTTAAATTATTTGGGTTATATTGTAGGAGGTGGTGAATTGAAGATAAATCCCTCTAAGGTTGAAGTCATTGTGAACTGGCCTAAACCCAAATCTGCTACAGAAGTTAGGAGTTTCCTAGGGGTAGAACAATATTGGAGATAGTTTATTGTTAACGTTTCTTTGATTAAAGCTCCATTACATGCTTTAATAGGATTGAAATGAGTGTTTTAGTGGGGAGGCAAACAACAAAAAGCCTTCGACATCTTAAAAGAGAAAATCAGTAAAACACTAGTACTAGCACTACGAGCTCTTCAACATCCATTTGAGATTGAGACAAATGTTGTGACTATGCCATGGGAGTAGTGTTGATGCAACACGGAAAACCCATATGCTATCATTCTGAGACATTTACTTCTGCAGTAGTTAATTATCCCACATATGATAAAGAATTGTATGCATTAGTACAAAGTGTGAAAAAATGGAAACATTACCTAACGGGTAAAGAAACAATCATACATACAGATCATCAACCACTTCAATATTTGCACTCACAAACTAAATTGCAACAATCAAGACATTATAGGTGGATGGGTTTCTACATCAATTTCATCTTCTCATTAGATATAAGAAGGGCATACACAATAAGGTTTCAGATATGTTGTCAAGACCAATCATAAATGCATCTACTATACTTAAGAATAACTCACTAATGCATGAAAGTTACATTGAACAATATGCTCAAGATGTAGATTTTAAAGATGTATATGCAACTTTAAGTCATGGAAAACAGGTAGAAGAATTGGATTATTATGTAAAGGAACAACTCTTATATCATTTTGGAAAGTTATGCATTCCACAAAATTAAAGAGTTAACATAGTCCGAGAAGCACATACTTCTCTCATATCAAGTCATTTTGGTGTAAGTAAAATAGTTGCACAATTGAAAAGGTTTTGTTATTGGCCGAGAATGCATGAGAAAGTTTCTAGATATATCAAAGGGTGTACTATGTGTGCTACAAACAAGCCCAGTAATAGAAAATTAGGCTTATACACTCTACTCCCAATTCCTTCTCATCCTTGGGAAAGCGTTTCCATGGACTTTGTTGGGGGATTGCCAAAATCTAAAAAAGGTCATGATTATTTGTATGTTGTTGTGGATAGGTTTAGTAAAATGTGTATTTTGATACCTTGTAACAAGCAAGTTACAGCTAAACAAACAACAAAGTTGTTCTTTCAGAATGTATGGGTTCCTTTTGGTTTACCCACTTTTATTATATATGATCGAGATTCTTGATTTATTGGAAGTTTTGGTCAAGTTTATGGTAGTTGATGGACACTAGGCTAAAGAAGAGCACAACATTTCATCCACAAATAGATGATCAGACAGAGGTGATCAACTAGGCAATGATCCAGTTGCTTAGAGGCTATTGCAACAAGCATCCCAAGCTTTGGGATGAGAATTTGTGCTATGTGCAGCATGCTTACAACTGTGCCAAGCACTTTTCTACTCAGAGATCTCCTTTTGAGACTTGTTTTGGTTTTATACCAAAGTCTTCCTTGGATTTTGTCTTTGATAAAGACATAGCAGTTGATGGATAGTGTGATGTGGACAAAGCAACCAAGTTCATTGAATAGATCTAGGAAATTCACCAGGTAGTACAGGAACAGCTGGAAAGAAGTCAAACCAAGTACAAGGAAAGACATGACAAGCATTGGGTTGAGCACAGCTTTCAAGTTGGTGATCAAGTCTAGCTGTACATCAGAAAAGACAGAATGCAAGGTGAAGGTAAGAAGCTAAAACCAATAAGGTATGGACCTTTCAAGATACTTGATAAAATTGGTGAAAATGATTTTCTCCTTGATTTACCAGCTTATATGCAGATCCATTCAGTTGTTAATGTAGAAAACTTGAGATTGTATGAACCATCAATGATTGAAGATCCTGAAGAGAAAAGTCAGTTGCCTTCTATCGAGGATCTGTTGCTTGAATATATCAATGAGTTGCAGGAAGACACAGTTTTGGACATGAAGGTGAGAACTATGCATTGAGGGGATGCTGAGTACCTGAGAGTAGGGCTCAAACGTTCAAATCCAAGAAAAGCACGATGGATAGAAGTTAAAAAAGTGAGGGAGTTGTATCCTCACTTGATTGATGCCTAAAAACCAACTTTTGGTGGTCCAAAAGCTTTTCAGCGGGAAGGCGTGATCCAAAATGGATCTTAAAACCCTGTAAGTATAAGTCCTCATATATATAAAACTATCGAGAAGCACTATCGCATTGAAAAAAACTAAGAATTGATGGAAACAAAGCTAAGTGGGGGTTCAAATGGCATTGCTCAAGAGCCGTTGGATTGGGCCGATCAATGGTCTAGATCAAATCAGCGATATCGCATTGGCGGAGGTCAGCGGGGCATATCGGTGCTAGCCTTGAGTGAGTTGCGACTATGATATATAGATATAATGTGGACCATCAGCTTAGCGCGCAGATCAATGGCGGAGACCATGTATATCACATTGAAAATTTAAAAGGGAAGGACTTACCGTAGGCCAGAGACACAAGAAATATGTGATTGCGATAGAATGGCGGACCTGAAATGTTTATAAATACGGCTTCATATAATTTGAGTTTCATGGTAAATAGTATTTTGGGCGAACTTCAGAGGGTAAGTGGTATTGGACAGGCTCTGCCCAATTCTATACACTGGCCAACACGTAGCATGCCACAGGAGAGAGAAAATAGCTTTTTCAGGCGGGTAATCTCTATGCATGTAGGCCACCTGAAATGGTTGTTAGCTGTTGGATTGGAAGATCATGGATCAACGGTGGAGATATAGTAGAATAATTGATGTTTCAGGTTGGATATGAACCGTCAGATTGAAGGTGGATCAAAGGTGGGCTTGCGACTTGCACTAGCAATGCAACAACGGACCCGATAGGATTATAGGTCGGAATCAATATCATTTGAAGTTCGAATTGGCAGAAATTTTCATTGTTTTGGTGTATTCCTCTGTGTAAATAGAGAAACGTATTCCCGGGGATTTCACTTGCGACAGTGGTCCTTTCTGTTACAAACAGGTGGCCTTGTTGATTCAAGCATATACAATGATTGTTTAAACGCTCAGCAGGGAGATGAGGGGACAACATCGGGAGCCAGAAAGCCTGAAGAGGGAAGGTGAACAAATAAGGCCGAGAGGCTTAAAAAACCATCCCATAACAGAAGAGGACAGGTAGTTGCTCAGAGACATAGAAGAGAGCAAGAGAAAGCAGAAGACAAAGAGCAGGAGGGAGAGTCTGTGCACTCTTTTAGACTAGAGGATTTCGAGTAAATCCCTGTTGTTTTGTCACTATTGTGTTGAGACTCTATACGAGCTCACACTTGTAATATTCTACTCTTAAAGACATAATATAGAGGTTGACACAGAAAGCTGGACCAGGAGATGTAGCCAGGAAGTCTGGTGAACTCCTTGATTATTTTGTTGTGTTGGTGTGTGTGTTTATTATGTTTTGTAGCTGTTCATTATCTATATTATTCACAATCTTTTCGATCCATTGCACTAAATAATATAGGCATTCCTACGCATGAGTCTGTAATACCTTAATATTGATTCAAGATCTCATTTTCAAACCATGAATCCTAAAAGTGTAGCCTGAATGGATGAAACTAAATCTACGGTATTGTACCTCGTCACTCAATAGTAAAAGTCTAACCATGCGAATAAATGAGTTAGATTCCAACATGATAGACAATATCTGGTTACTGACCAATGATGTAAGTCATTAACATACGCGAGAGGAACCACTGATAATGATAATGGATATCAAGGTACTATAGTACAATCCATTCGGTGTGAATAAATGAGCTGAAGTCAAATACCACACAAAATCTTCCGGTTGAAGGCCAAAGATGAGAACTTGTTGTTGTTAGCAAGGAAACTTGCCATTGAGGTATGCAAGTTCCAAGGAACTGAAGGAATTTTCTAATTCAACTTCCTGGATAATGAGGTGATTTTGAAAAGAAATGACTTGTCAGGGGAGGGCCTTGATGTATCCCCCATCAACGACATCAATAAGGTATCAAGATTTGAGGTAGAATGTAATGATGCAAAGAAGGTATAGGAGAGGTAGACATGAAGTAAAACTTAAGGTATTATAACATATGTAAATTGAGGGTGGAGTTTCTCTTGAACATATCAACGACATTGAAGGGAGTTGGTAATATTTTACTCAAAGACCCATGATGAAGGTGTGATCAACAATGAGGAAAGCAGATTTTCCAACACAAAGAAGTCACATAAATGAAGTGAAAGAGTGTCATGTTCAAGAGTAACTCACTGCCATTAATAGGTATGATGCCATGTTTTCCCAATTTCCCAACCATTTATGGAAAATACCTCTTTATTTTTAACAAGTTCGAGGAGGATAGCCTATGCTTGATTTATAAGCTCATCCTTTGGATGAATCCTTCTGAGTATTTTTAATGAACCCTACAAAGGATTGGCTTAGTCTCGTCATGCTTGATGAGTCCAATGGTGTTTAACAGTTTAATGAGTCTAGTGAAGGTGTAACTCAACCTCCTTTTAATGTTTAGAGAGTTTGAAAAAGAGGCGAAAAAAGAAAACTCCAAGATGTTCATTTTAGTAAATTTGTCTCTTAGGCTCGAAAAGGAATAAAAAAATACCTAGGAGAACCTTTTAGCCATGTTCAACTAAAGTATTTCTTTTTTGTAACTAGTCCATCCCTATTTGTAAAAGGGTTAAGCTTATACTGGGCAAACATCTTTTCATTTACTTTAACAAGTTCGAAAAGACAAGTGCTTGACAATCTTTTCATGTTTTGGAACTCTGAAAAGGACTCAAAGAGGATTCCTCCTAGAGGAACAATTGGTATAAAGAGTAGCAATTAGTTCTAGCTATGATGGAACTACTCAAAACATATAGAGGTTAAGAGGTAAGCTAATAAGACCACTCGTCATAGCGGTTCCACAGGAAAGGGTTAAAAAACCAAGTGAATGTGAATGATCGGACAAGTAGATGGTGACGGTGGAATGAGAAAAACAAGGCTCATCTAGTAGAAAGCGGCTGATAAAAATGGAAATCACAAGGGATATGATGAGAATGGTTTCATTTTTACACAATATTGAAACATGGGAAAATATACTAGAAATTGGTTTCATTTTTACACAAGCTTGAAATGAGGAAAAATTATGCTTGAGAGTAGTTTCATTTTTACACGAGCTTGAAATAAAGGAAAGATATGCCTGAGAGTGGTTTTCTTGCCCCCATCGTAATAACACAATTCTAGGTACATGCCCCACAAGATTCATTTCATTAATTTAAGTAGACTACCAGTTACTAATAGGCAGATAGAATGAATGTTTATTTACAAGATGAAGTGAAAGACTCGACTCATCGTTTACATGATCTAATCAAAGACTTGAATTGGAAGGGGATTTGTTTCATTTTTTAATGAGCTTAACACAGGAAAATAACTATGCTCAAGGGACCTTATTTCTTTTCTTAACAAGCTTGACACAAGAAAAGGAGCTATGCTCTGAGACCCAATCAATTAAAGGAACAGGTTAAATAAAACCAACATGCCAAAGCCTTTCCAACCTTTTCTTTTATTGCAACAACTTTCTTCAAGTGAACCAAACGTAAGCATTGTCGAATAGGTTTAGCATCTAGATAGGTTTTAATCTCATGTAGCACAATATTTGGATTTATGCGAGACATCTATTGTATGTCTACACGAAGACATCACATAATTCTTGAAAAGGGTCCTTATAAATCTTAATTTGAGTGGGAGAAAAAGATGCATCGATACAAACATTTTCCATAACTACAATTTTGATATAAATATCGACGATATGGTCTCCTCAATATTCAATAAATTCTTCTCAAAATTCACCTCATGAAAAGAGATAGAACCCCAAAGTGTCTCAGTAACATTGGGTGACTAAAATTCTTCAAAATTATTCTTAATAATTTCAGGTAAACAAGATCAATGATGACTATTGTCCCACGATATTTTGTTTGACATTATGACCTCCATGATGCTTTCATCGGTGGGAAATATGTTGTTGAAATGGTCAGAACAAAAACCTAAACCTTGTGAATGATCAACCCAATTTACTAAGGTATCAACATCAAAATTTGTTGAACAGACCGAATAAATAGCTTCATATTCTAGCTTTATGGGGTTGAGCGGCATACAGTCTCCAGACAAGCCAATGTTAGAGTTGTAAAGTACTATCTAGGGATCAGATGGAATAGTACAAGATGAAATCATGTTGATTGAGGAAACCAAATTAGGAATTTTAGGATGAGGGAGTGTAAAATTCCCCATTAAGGATGAAAATTTAATCGATATCGTCCCAACATGTTGATAAGGGTGTGGGAATTCACCCACAAAATACTTCTAGTAGTTTCAAAATCAATAGAAAAAATGAAAAGTTGATATATGGCCATAATGCCCCCCTGATGAGGGAAAGAAATCATCCTAAAATAGGTTGAGACCATGCCTTTCATTGCATAAATCCATGTTTGTCCAATAATATGTTATAATCTAAAAGTTCGTCAATGACTTCGACCCCTACCGAGACTGTTTTGCTAGCTAATTCTACTTGCAATGAATTTAGGTTCACATAAGGTTTAAATCATCTCCCATAAAAAACCTTAAGGGTTTTCAATGACTGATTAAGCTATGGAGAACTAATGGCATTCCAACATTAAAGAAACATGATGCAAGTTGAAGCACATTCATCTACGATTGTGTGATGAACAGTTTTACTCCTAACAATAGCTTGAATCATGAATGTTAGTTTGGGAAAAAGTTTAGAATTATTGTTTCAATGATTAAATACCACAAGATTTGAATCCGAAGGATCTACTCCAATTGTTGCTAGTAAATATTTATTTTGGGTACGAGAACTCTGTAAAAACTCGAGAGCCGACATAGCAGAAGGATTTTGAGCTAAATACTCAACTATGTTGTAATTTTGTGCAAATTTCACATGAGGATTAAAATCTAACTTATGAATCATTCCTTTATGAGGTTTGCTATTCAATTCAACAACCATTTTCTCTATTTGGAGAGGACCAAAAGTAGGTTGAGTAGAGATGGAAGGTTAATCATTAGCTTTTCTAGTTGAAGGATTCGAGTTTCCATAGTCCTTATTCCTTGTAGCCACCAAGACAACCTTCTTATTTCTAGTAGTCGTTAACATCATTACATGGGAAGAGGAGGAGAGGTTTTTTGCAACTACATTTGTATCCTTGTTTGGGAAAGGGTTAGTCAAAACAATAGGTGTAGTGGATGCAACTTTGAAAAATATATTGATCTTTGCATGATGTGGATAGTTTTTCATGAAATTTTAATTGTTATAGATAAGGCATCATTAACAAGGTTTTTCCTTCTTGTCAAGAGACGAATTCTTCTACTTTTCTTGTGGAGGGTTCTCTTGTTTATTCTTTACTTTACCCTTTTTCTTATTTCTAGATTGCTGAGATTTTCCTCTATTAGATTGGACGATGTTTATGTTAGAAGTACCCACAAGAGTAGGATTAGGAGGGTTTTGATTGGTCATAGTGGGAGTAGATTTCAAATTGGTTTGATTAGAATATTTCCTCACTGACTCTTGACTGATATAACCAACCATGCCATCAACAACGTGTGATTCCTTCAAGGGAGAAGGTGGAATTGTATTATGGGGTTACGGAGCATTGGGTATCTTGTCATAGAGCATGCCAAATTGGGTTTAAATCAAATCTAGATATTGAGCATGAGAAATTACTTGATCTTCTAACAACTCCACCTTTGGAAACATCCTCAATTATAATAGATAGGAGGGATTTGATGAACCATTATGTCAATAACTGATTGGGGATTTAATTTGTGACCATTCCACATCGACACCTCCACTCATGTATATTATCAGATATATGGGTGGAGTCAGACTATTTTAAGGAATTAAAAAGCTCATTTTTAGTTTGATAACAAGTAGTTAATTGAAAATGGGTTAGAAACATAGTTTCCAAGGCCTTAAAGTTGCTGATTGAAGCTCATAGTAATTCAATATATCACTTAGTTGTCGTACCAGTGAGAGTTCTCTAGAAAAACATAAATGAATGGAATCATCATTTAAGGAGTTAGATGAACACCATAAATGATAGGTCATAATGTGAGTGGATGGATCTTCTCCATGATTTACATTAAATTTCATAATGGAACTCGAAAATTTGTGAGGAATAGCCAACCACCAAGGAGAATTAAAAATCAAATCATTCATTAGTCGGGATAAATCTAGTAACTCAAGTGTTGCAACAAAATGTAATTTCCTATGAAAGTCCATCTTTGTAAGCTAACCTTGTGGATAAAGGTTAACTTATGGTGGAGGATATCCTGGGTATGGTGGAATGGGTTGAGCAATTGGTGTTTTCATTCGAAGATAAGGAAGATTTTGATAACCAAGATAAGCATAGCCAAGTGACCTTGGTAAGTTTGGAATGAATGTGTTTGGATCTGTTGGCATTGATAAGGAATTTGTGGGATGTTTGATTAACCGAAAACCATTTATGGAATGCCTTGGAATGGTTTCTTGGATGGATTTTGCATCAACCCAATATTGGTTTGACTGGTTCGTACTTGCAGCATGCTATGGATCGGTTGGTTTACTTGCATATGAGGTATGGACTAGCCAAGAGGTGGAGTTTGTAATACAATTTGAAGAGGTTGGGTAGACGTAATTGGAAAAATCCCAGATACCATTAGAGTAATTTGTATTTTTTAGGGCCTAAATCTACCTCAAGCTGAGAAGGAAAGGTCTAGGGTAACATCAAACCACGCTTAACCTGGTAGCTAGCCCTACCAGGTCGGGAGAGGGCTCTCTCCTTGTCAATCTCAGGAAAATATAGCAAATGAGACTTGAGATGACTAATATAAAGACTAATTTTAGGTTAGGTATATGCTCAGAGGAGTTTTATTGAGTTTTATGTTGGTTTGTTGGATCAAAAGTGAAAGGTAGTTTTGGGTCTGAGGAATGAACTCAGTCTTGCTGAGATTTCTGTGGGGCGAGGTAGGCAAATGCTTTAGTACTTTTCAATAAGTGAAATGGAGAGTCTTAAGACTGGTGAGGAGTTGGAGAGGGCATTAAAGAATCAATAATCCTCTTCAAATAATTGAAAACATGTAAAACCAAATAAACCCTAAGTTAGAGCACTGCAACATCAATGAATTCCACCTTTATACTTGATTCATTTAGTTAAGCTGAAAAGAGAGAGATGATGGCACACATAAATAGGTGATAACTTAAATTATATAAGGAGAAATAATACTAAATCACCTTTCCACAAGAATCCCACAAAATGTTGCAAACCTTGGTCTATTTCCTTGCCAAACTGCGGAGATGAATGTACAATAATGCTCAAAGCTTTCACAAGAGTCCAACCTTTGAAAAAGACTGAAAAAACACATTATATAGACCTCCAAACCACCAATGATATCCATCAGGGGTCGAATCCATGAGAAGAGGAGTGGTTTCAACCATTTCTAAACTAGGAACTCAAAAATAGGCAGTGGAATAGCTTGCCTCTAAAACCTAGGAAACTGATTCATTCAGTTTCAAAACCACCTATACATGATGTATCTACCTCCATGAGTGAATTTTTACCATTTTTACATCAAATTTAATCAATTTACATCAATTTACATCATGAGTTTGACCATGAGAGAGAAAAAGTCAAACTGGGCAAAACTAAGAAAAAAACATAGTTTTTTGGCAAAAATAGCAATTTTCCATCCTGTGTCTCGTGCCACTTTCCCTGTACGTAATGATTTTTTGCAACTAATTTTGGAAGCCTTCCCATGCGCAAAATTTTATCCAAGTGGGCTTGTTGGAAAGGTCTGTCTATCTTCTTTCTCGAACAAGTGAAATTTCTAAATTTGGTGTTCATTTTCCCCTCCAAAAGTGAGTTCTCCCAACACTGCTTCCTGTGTGGCTAAAAAGGGGCAGAGAGGGCATTTTGGAGGTGTTTTTGACCCTTTTGGAGTCCCTAAACTTGACAAAAATTTCTAGTAATTTCTTGGTATTCATAATTTTTCACAAGAAATCCAAAAATGTAGAGTTTTTCTCCAGAGGAGGTCCCTAGAAAAACCGAGCGCCAGGTGGTGCTACGCACTAGGCAGAAAAACCTATTGTTTCCTTCAAAATTTCAAAATTGTCAAAAAGTATGCCAAAATTCTTGAAATTTGGACTGGGTGACCTGAATTAAGTACTATGTTGGGCCAAGGAATCTTTAACCAATATTTTGAGTCTATCTTGGTCTTTCTTCCTCCTCAAAGTTTTCCTCAACTTGGCTTTTAAGCTCTTTATTCTCGCTTTGCAAATCTTGTTTCTTGCCAAATAATGAAATACCATGTGCCTCAACATCTTTTTCTCCTTATTTTCTTTCTCAAGAAACTTTTCCAAGTGCATATTTGTCCTCTTTAGCCAGGATTCCTAGTCAACATCAACCTCTTGCTCAAGCGGTGTCAACTTGACTTTCCTCCTCTTTGCTGCTTGTTGGTTTTCCCTTATAGTTTGCAGCTCCATGACCGTCTGCTGATCCTCTAGCTACTTGTTCCTTTGCTCAAGGTAATTAATGATCCACCTAGCCCTTTCAAGGTTAAGAGCTAAGGCATGAATGTCAGATTCTTTCTCTTTGGTGATCTCTTTCAGTCTTGAGCTTTGGGGGCCCAAATCCACATCATCATCCTGAATCAAAATGAAATCTCTCTCCCAATCTTCAGAATGCCCTTCCTCATGCACTAGTTGTTTCCCTTTGTCTTGTACTTGCTTTGTTGAAGAAGAAGGCAAAGCCCCTTTCACCTCGAGTGAAAATAGCATTTGCCTATGATCTGATGGAGGAAACGAGACCCCTTCCACCCTAAGTGGAGATAGTACTCATTTTGCAGCTGCAAATAGCCTCCTTATCCCCTTTTGATAAGTGATGAATATTGGCACGCTGGTGGTTTGAGTCTCATGCACCTCTTGCTGATTTGAAGGCCCTCCTTCCTCTTGAAAAATTGATGGGGTCACTTGAGGGCTTTTGAAAACCTCATGTGAAATGAAATCATCCCATAAAACATTCAACAAACTCAACTGATGCAAAACCACAGTGTTGATCAGCGCAAAGTGATAAATGTTGTTGTATTGTTGAAGAGGAGGTTTTCTTTTCACTAATGTGGTCTTTTTCTCAATATTCCTGCATATGAAATAGGGGAGATTCATCATCCTCACCCTAGTGAAATGCATCAATAATCTAATATGGTAGGTGTACAAGCAAGAAAATCTCCCTTCACAGCTAAAGTATTTGATAATTAGCTTCATGAGTGAAGCATATGTGTCCTATAGGTATCTGAAAGGAAAGACCCTATTGATCTACTTCTGATAGCTAGCCTTGATATAAGGCTCATAATGTTCTTTGTCCACAAGCTATCCTTTGTTCCACTGTTCGCCCCCATTCGGAATACCTATTGCTTCAGCTATAGTTTTAGGTGTCAAAGTGAAGGTAACACCTACTAAATTGACCTAGCCATTGTGAAGATGGAGAACAAAAATTCTAGCAAGCTCATGGTGGTATTTCACTCTTTCCACCATCTCACAAAATTGATAGCAAAACTGATGTTTGAAACATGCTACTGTAAGAGGAAAAGCCAATAGATCTGTGAGTTTAGTGGGCTCCTCTCACATGTGCTTTCCTCCCTTGTGTGGTTTTCTTGGTGCATGAATTTCTTGGGAGGAATCACTCACTATTTCCTCATCCCTTTCATAAGCTGAATCTGTTTCCATATTTGCCACTATTTGATGTTCAATGATGAGTATGAAGAGATTTTATATCAAGAACAGGTGTTTGCTATTTGATGAATGGGATTAATGGGTGGGACTGTGAATGAGGGATTTTGTGCTAACTGTAGGGTTATAAGGGAGTGATATGGTTTGGGGAACGAGGATTAGGGTTTAGGGTAATAATGGGAATTTGTTGTTAGGGTTTAGGATTTTGGGGATAGGGGGTAGGATGAATGTGAATGAGAGATGGGTAAGGGATATGAAATTAGGGGAGTGTACTGGAGGAAAGTGAAAATGATTGCAGGGAGTAAACAACAATAATGACAACTTTTGAAAACCCTAGACATTTTTTCAATACACTTTGCAGCAAACTAGGGTTTGTCTTTTCACCTATTTACACACCATCAAGGAGGATGAAAACTCTTGCAATGGCACTTAGGGATTATTTACTTACTTGAAAGAATGAAGTTTGCAAGATTTGGAGTATGGCAAAGTTGATTTGGTGAATTTTGGGCTTAGAGGACCAGTGCGCCATGCCCAGACACAGGTGTGTTGTGCCCATTGAAGTTTATATGTGAATCCTGCACTCTATACATTGTGCCAACCAAGTGCGCCGCGCTTCAACCCAGGTGTGTCGCGCCAGGAAGCTTGGCACAATTTTGATGTGATTTCTCCTTTTCCTCACCAAATCACGATTTTGACTTTGTTCTCTCACTCTTTGGCACAATTCAACCCAAGAAACACTTTATATAAAAGGGACTCTAATTTTTCACATACAAAAACCCACTTTTCTAATGTTTTCCTTTCACTTTGACTTTTAAAACTCTGTTTTGGCAGTATGGCTCTCTTATTGTCATTTGATGGACTAACACTTGGATTTTCTTGTCACTTTTGTAGGCGCTGGAGTGCAGAAGTTTGGCAAGGTGACCCAGGGCTACATAGGATGCTTTATTACATATGAAACAGATAAAATTACATAAAATTTGTATAAGAAATGGAAAAACCCTATTTTCACCAACAGAGCTTTATGGAGCAAATCATCAGTAGAATTTGTGATTTGATGAGCTTATTGAACATCCTCATGTGATTGCTGACCTGTTATTGAGCTTTTGAATATCATGGTAGTAAACCCTAGACCTAATGAAACTTGAAACCCTAAAATGATTACTGCAAATGAAATGAAATAAAAATGACAATAGATGACTTGTACAGATGGAAATAGGCTATCAGATGAAAAGCATGAGGGAAATTTGAAAAAGAACCACTACCATCAGATGATCCATGACCTAATGGAACGCAGCTAATCGAATGAGACACCTAAAATGCATGCAAAAAGAGAATTTTGATCACTGATGGAGGGATGAAGATACCGACACTAACAATATTTATGGATTGGTAGATTAGCAAGTAGGAACCTGGGGTGTAGTCGGGACAGGTTGATAGGTCAACATTTGAGTTAAGACAAAAACAGGTTGAATGGGGAACATAGGATGTCAAGGATTAACAACCATTCCTGGAAACATACGACCCATAGGAAGAGGACACGTATAGGATTGAGCACTAGCTTGTAGCATTTGATCAACAAATGGGAATATTCTAGCAACATGTTTCCTCCTTGTCAGAGGATAAGAAGTGTATGGAGGTATCTTCCCACCATTGAGAGGATATCTAGAATAAAACATATAAGGTTGTTGTGGATGTCTGAATCCACCAGGATATGTGTTATATTGCTGCTCCAAAGGAGATTTGGTTGAAATAGGTGGGGTATATTGTTAGGTGGTCATTAAATAGGGACCATATAGTATTCTAGAATAATATGATAAAGGAGAGATTCATGAACTAGTCAACGCACCAGAAAAAGTTCTAGATAATGACTGGTAGTTGGGTGGTATTGATGGACCACCATGCAAATGAGTTTTGGGTGAAGTTACAAACATATAAGTTGCAGCAACTTCATTTGATTCACTCATTATAATAGAGACAAGTTGAGAGATTGTCATTGACCCAGCCATAATTAGACTTCTCAAAGGAGTTTGTCAAGGGAAGCTTAAAGGTGAATTAAAATGAGTAGTTCTATTTAAAGGAGCTTGGATTTGAGTATTAGAGATAAAGACTTGATATAGAGGAGGTGTTTTCACTGTGACAATGACCCTCCAAATTTTTTTCATATGTCAATTTTGGAACCTATGATATTTGTCATTTCAATCCCCCTTGAGTCATCATGTTGTTTGATTTTGTTGTTTATGTGTTTTCTCCTAGTGGATCACATCCTCCTAAGTCAATGTTTCCTAAGAGTCATCACTTAATGTTTAGAAGCGTTTGAGTTAGTTAATTCTTGGTTAGGTGAACTCATGATCTTTCTTGACTTAGAAACTTGCCTTCACCATGCACACACTCAAAAAACACTCAAAAGCATGAAAAAGCAAATAAAAGCAAGAAAAACACTCAAAAAGACAAAAGTACACTCCAAGTTGGTGTAGATATGTGCTGAACTTGAGTGCACTCGTTCATCTCGAAGGAGTGCACCTAAGGAGGGAATAGTCCCTCATGCTAAGCATATGCACCCTCCATGAGCACACTGCTTCATGTCAAAGACATGCACCCCTTCTAGGTGCATGCATGAGCCAACCTTGTTGCATGTGGGTGCACTTGTAGAAAATAGGAGCCTACTTAACTTCTTTAGCTAACCCTTTCATGCAATGAAAGGTGGTGCTCATGCATGAATCAATTGTTCATGTAGATTTCTTTAAATAAACTCAATTAATCATTCTTATTTCACAATAATTGCATTTGATTTAGGCGCATAGTTGGGAATTAAGAATCTCTTCATCAACCAGTGTAGCAAGTAAGTTTTGCATGTCAAATATCTTCATTGCATTCCATGATTTCATTGCAAAATCTTGCTTTTCTTATTGTTGATCATTTGTTTTTCAATATGTTTGCTAGCGTTTATGTTGAATCTTAATGTTGCAAGTGTTAATCTACTACTGCATGCAGAAAATCTCCAGATTCTTAAAACATTTCATCTTCCACCTTGAATGTGAAAGTAGCTATAAAGACTTGTGATCTTTATTTTCATCATATTAGCATAAAATCTTGTTGTTTAAAATTGTTTCTGAGCTTCCAACTAGTAGAGCTCACTTCTTGAGCTCGAAGCTTGATCAACATTGAAAATTGTGCCATATTGGATCAATTTTTCCTCTAGAACTCACTTTTTCACCACAAAGAACTACGCCATCTCTTGGGCACATGAGTGCATCATGAAGGCATGAATCATCTTATTTTATCGCCTTAGAATGTGACAATGTGCCCTCCTTTTCCTTGAGATCATGGGTGCATTTTTAAGGCCCAAAGCCTTGTTAACTCATTCCTTCATCCCTTCAGAGTGCGATAGTGCACCCTCCCTGTCTCATTGAGTGCATGAGTGCATAAGTAAGACCTGAAGGCCCATCATTTCATCCCTTCAACCCTTCGAGGCATGCCAATGCATCCTAGATGAATATTTCCTCTTGCTTGAGTGCATGAGCGCACTGCAAAGCCCTGAATGACCTTGCATGTCTCTTCATGTTTTGAAAGTGCACCTTCTTAGTTTTCATGCTCATTTACTCATGCATACAGGTTTCTTTTCACTGTCATTCATAATTTTTCATGTTCTATCATTTGTGATGTCGCTTAGTACATGATTTACAAACATTTTTGCATAAGTGGGTTGTTTTAAGCTAATATTGTCACTATGAGTTTGCTTCCCCAAACACATGTTCATGCTACAAGTATTACCACCTTGTCGTCATCTATTGGGGCCATGCTGCCTCTCAAACTTATCTCCCAAGAATACTCAGAAGCAAGCATTGATGATCCTATAGAATTTACAAATCCATATATTCCCATATATGCAGATACACATTGGTTTATTGATAAGGATATAGATATGACCTGGAGCAAGATATACAACACATTCTTGCAGGAAAGGTTTGCTGAGTACTTAGAATATTTTCATGCATAAATAAAAAACAAGAAGTCCAGGATGCAAGGATCACATGCAGTTTCTCGGTCATGTCATGTGCAGATTTGATTGAATGGATCATTACACATATGGATGACTCTCACCTTGTGCTTCTCGGTGAGAGTGGCAATCAGATCTCCACCTATACTGGTGAAGATATGCGCTCATATTATAAGATGATCAAACCACTTGAATATTTAAATGAAAACTTCTACACGAGATGGGAAATCCTCGACACTAGTGATGTTATCAAATCATGGTGTCGAGGTCTTGCCAACTTTTTCCATTTCCCATCCGCAGTCTATTTGATAAAAATTCTCAGAGACGTATAACAGTACTTGATAGCCATGTATTGTCGGTTTTATGGGAATAAGAACATTGAGGTGTTCGAATAGAATTGGATATATATGCTCAATATAGTGGTGAACCATGGTAGAAATTTCAATTGGGTAGATATCTTGTCATTTTAGTTGCAGCATCAGGTGGGGCAGGAAAAAACATCTTTACAAGCAAACTAGGCACCAAAATTTTACATTTCTGCATTTCTCTTAGATGGAATCTGTGCAAAGTATGTTTTCTCGAGAATGAACTAGAACTGTAACCCTAAGGAGAAGTTCCCAATTTACTTCCACTTTAGAGTGTTATCAGAAGTAATCTTTAGAGGCGTATATGACAAATTGGTTGAACACTTCTTTGCAATCATCTTTCACATGATATTTGAGATCAATCCTCCTTGCATGAATGATTAAATAAAGGAGTCACTTTGAGATATCACAAACCGGTTTGTAGCTCCTAAGGGTACATAAATCAAGATCAAGCACTTCAATTGTCTAATATCCCCTCATCTTATGTCGTGATATGTGACCGACAAAGTGGTCATGCAAGAAGTTGCTAATCAGATGGACAAGGGATTCTCAGGAATTATTCATAGGAGAAAGATAACCCCTTTGGCCTATATATCATTGAGGATCAAAGTATATGAGTTAAATATCCATAAGGCAATGACAATAGAGATATAGGAGTTTGACCGCCTACATTTTGCTATTAAATACTTTTGTGGATATGATCCTAGGAAAATTGTCAAGCAACATTGTCAAAGGATCGGTAACAATATAGGGGACTCATCGATTTCCACAATAGAATATGATAAGATAAATAACTGATACAATGCCAACATGAATACACTTCCAACAATGGAGACCAGTTCACCCCATGATCGACCATCTCAATACTTTCAAGTGTACGAGGAGGAGGAGATAAAACCTCAAGCAAAGAAAGTATCTCCCAAGAAAATGATTAGGTATTCTTCAGTGGGCGAGAGTAGAGAGAAATGGAAATATGATCCTTTAAAATTAGAAGTTATTCAAGAAGAGGAGGGGAGAGAAGCAGAAGAAGAAGAGAGCAAGAGTCAGTAGGATGATTTATTGGAGAAGAAAAAAGCAGAAGTAGAAGGGAAGATGAGGATAGAAGATGAATAACATAGGTAATCCTAAGAGGAGGAAGCAATACAAATATTGGAAGAAGAAAAATTGAATCAAGAGCTGAAAGATGAATAGTTTGAGGAAGAAGATACCATATAACCAATGGAGGAAGAACTAGGTGCTCTAGGAGAGCACCCTCTCATAGGTGGTAATTTTCTAGAGATGGGGATCACACCTATACTGGTAGACAAAGTCATGGATGTATGTAGTGTAATGTTCGATCAACTCAAGATGAGGATCATACAACAGAGGTAAAGATATTTATTAAAGGATCCTAAAAATATAGTCTCAGTTTTTATAGAGAAGGTGATAATTTCCAACACCAAAAGGAATCTGAGGGCAATCATGGTGGAAAATGTTGTGTTTGCTACAGTGGGACATGATAACTCTGAGCACTTGTTGAATGAGAATATCAGGTTGAAAAGAGAACTTGCTGTGGTGAAGCAACATGTAGAACATCCTGTGGTAGAGAATAAACAATTGTTAGCATAGAAATTCAACACCAAAATATGGTAGTGTGCCATGCAAGAAGAGTTGGGGCCATTGGAAGACACCATGGTGCGATTATATGATGATATGATACTAATACAACAAGTCATGGATCCTCTCATTGACATTCAAAAGAATGCATAAGAAGTGGTGAAACTCCTGAAGTTAGAAAATAGAGCAATTGATCAGATGTAGGATTGGATTTCCAAATATCTAAATGCTTTGCAACATTTGGAAAAGAGGGATAAAGTTGTTGTAGAAAGAGACAGAGTTGAGTTGAAACTTCACCTACAAAACTACTCATATCTTGGAGCACATTCGGTTAGTACTATGGTTGTGTATAATCGATTGCATAATGGGTTTGAGTCTATGACATGGAAACATGGGATGCCTGCCATCATATCTCTTGAAGCAATCAAATGCAAGGAAGTCATATTCCAGGAGATTAGGGAATATATTAAACAAATCAGGTAGGCAATAAAATGGGAAGGCTTGGAGGTTACAAAAGACATTATTCTATAGTACGCCTTTACACCAGTTAAATCACACATAAAGCTCTCATTGTTGTGGAATAATTTACATTCAAGCTCCAAAAACATACTGAGTTAAAGCCATCACAAAGGAGTTGAGAGGATGGCACACTTACATCATAGGTGAACTCCATGAGGAAGCAAATGATTTATCCATTTGAAGAGTCTTTGTCCCATTGTTAATTGTGTCTTATTAGGTCACCATCTCATTTGTAAATTGTCTTATGTAATAAATGTTATGTAATGAAGTCCAAGGGACACATGTGGAATATGAAAAGTCAGAAATTGGAATGTAATGAGTCATGTATATAATATTAACAATCATAGAAGTCAAAGAGTCATGAGGAAGCTCAATGATCATTATCAATTGTTATAAATAGCTCCTCATAACTCAAGCAAAATGATTTTGCAAGGATTTAGATTTTAGATGCCTTGCCTTGGCTTCTCTTGTAAAACATAGGAGAAATATCATTCTTTGGAGAAGAAAGTTGTGGCTTTCTGTCCACTATTGGATACACTATTTCATTCATGTAATAGTGTACTTGGGATCTTACACTTTTAATTAGAAGCTCAATTAACTGACCTTCCTTCACGCATGTATCATAGATGTAGTTGGATTATTCTGGTTATGTTTATGGTATATATTTATTTATTTACATACTAAGTTAATGAACTAATTTGTTGCTTATCTATGGATATTATTGAATGAATGTTGTAATGCTTTAACAATTGTTGTTTATTAGGTGGAATAGTTTGCAGGTATTTAACAACTCTTTCTCTTTATCCCTAATTCCCCCTTTAGGACAATACTATTACTTTTCTAACTGACAACTCGTTTCCCTAACTAGCCATGGAAGTCTCCCTCGTATACCCTAGATTAGATGTCTCACAAATCTCACATTCTTGCTGCCCCAAATTAGCGTGTGTTCCCTTGTGTTGGTTGGTACCCAAGGAATATCTTTAAATAATTCCAATGGTGGTTTGACTATATGACCAGATAGGACTCCTATGCAAAATGATGTGAGGTCTAATTGAGACTTCACATTGGGGAGATCCCCTTACAATGTTGGCAGATTCCAACATCGTCAACATTTTTTGGTGCTAGAAGGAGGGCCATATGACAAGATGAGCCTGTGAAGTCTGTTCAAATGTCTTACCTTTAATGTCTTCATCCCAGATCATAATCCCGAGGTGTTTTAATGAAGCTTTAAGTATTTCAATCCCCGCAGACTTTTTACATAACTTCTCACATCTTAAATCTGATGGCAAGGGTATGGTAGCCATCCTTGATTAAGTAATGAAATTTATTTAATTTTTTTTTTCAAGTGGTGTTTATTCTGAAGAAATTCTTGCATGTTTGTTTACCCTTACATTGGATGGTCATGTGAAGAAATGGTGCAACTCTTTACCCACTGCTTCCATCATATCTTTCAAGCAATTAGTCAATGAACTTCATCGCATCTTTGACAAGTATGAGTATCAAGATGTTCTTAATGAACTCAATCAACTTAAAATGGAACTAACTGAATCCCTTGAACATTTTGATGATCAATTCCTTCATCTTTTCTATGAGTTCCTAGACAAGGATGTGGATTGACAATACTTAGATGAGAAATTTTGTTTCTTTGTCCATATTTCAAGGAAATATTTTGAATTTGTTTCCTCATGTACTCCTAATCCAAAATAATTCATCATACTGAGGAAGAACCAGAAATTCCTTTTGTCCCATGTACTTGTCCTTTTTAACATTCTGTGTTTTGAACCTAACAGATCATTAAATTGGAAGATCAATTTGTTGATGAGGAACTGGTTTTTCTTTCACATATTTCCCTCGATGGTGATTCATTTGATCTTATCAATCAACCATCTACTAATCTTGGTATTTATCCAGTCGATCCTTTCCCCATTAATCAAATCGAACCCTTGGATGATCATGACCCTAATGATTTTCTTCTCTATGAATTATACAATGATGATTGTTCAAGTAATATGGATGAATCTTTTTTCTTACATGAAGATTTGAATTTGTAGCAATTTCAAATGGAGTCTGAGGTGATTATTGACCAATTTCTTTCAGGTATAGATCCTTTTCACCAAGACAATGATATGATCATAATTGAAGATTTTTGCAGTAATCTGGAACATTTATCTTTTGTTGAATCTCATTATTTCAATACTGAATCTTATTTTGAGAAGCAGTTGACCATGTTTTCCCATATTGGTTATCAATCTTGTCAGGATTCAAAGATAAGTTAGGTGAGTAGGACAATTCATCCTATGCTGATGGTTATGTTAGGTTCCTATCACCATGATGATATTTGTGAGGCTGGTCAGTTTATTATTCATTTACACAATTTTATCATATAGATCACCATATGGGATGTGAATCTCTCCTGAGGGATGCTTATTTTATCCACATAAAAAATTTCAACCCCCAGGGGAGGAGATTTAATTTGATTATTAATTTTCCACCGCTACATCCCATCTCAAGAAAATATCTAATCTGTAATGTAGAGACAAAGAGGAATCTTAACAAATATTTTTTATCATCCATCAAAGAATCCCATGTGCACGACAACTTGGACTGTGGTCAACTTGATAACCGTGCTTATGACATGGATCTGTCCTTATCTAGTCTTTCTTATTTATCTTTCCTTAAAGGTTATTTCAATAATCCCATTGTAAACTCATTAGAAGTTTATTTTTAGTCGGCACACATGTCTCATGGCCTACACCTACATACGCTTTGTCAAGTTTTGTATGGTCACAAGCTTGGTGGTTTTTGTTGTTGTGGAGATTTTTTTCTTGAAAGAGTAGTTGAGTGTAATACACTATTGTGGTTGTGCTTCCTGTTTGTATTAGTTAGTGTAGATGTTTGCACAGTTTCTCTTTCTCACTACACTGCCTTTTATTTTGAGTTCTACATGGCCACATCTTATCGTTTAAATGTCAAGAGCAACTCTTATGGTTGCATTGCGAATTTCACTTTACATGACCTAGCCTCCTATTGTTTAGGTTAGGGTAGGATAGGTTGCATGTATTTAGATGCATTGCATTCTTGTTATGTATTTTCATCTTTCATATTTTGATTTTTTTTTTCTTTTGGATTTCTTTGTCTTTGAATAAAGTCGGCTTTGAGCTTTGAAATGACGTGGTTAATATTTTGTGAATAAACAGTTGGAGTAACGTGAAACCCCTGGCATATCTATTACCCTCGTCCTTGATTTCATTTAGCACTTTTGAGTCAATGATTTTTTGATGGAAAATAGTATCCTTCAATCAAGAAACTGTAATTAAACTATGAATCCTGCATCTATCTAGGATTCTCATTCCTATGCTTGGCCCTATTATGAATAGAATGTTCTTGCTTATCTATCAGTGTAGAGTAAGATAAGGGGAAAATTGAAGCGGATAAAGCCTCAAGGGTTTAAAACCTTGTCTTTGAAGGAACAATCTTCTCTACTCTCATGAAAATAATAAGTGCCTATGCAAAATCCTAGAGAATAAAAATAAAATAAAGGGTGAAAGAATAAAAAGGCTTCCTACATAAGGAGGTGAAGCAAGCAACTTTGCCTGAGTACTGGTCAAATTCATTGGCATTAATAATGTTTGTGTTCCTAAAGTGACTCTATCAGGGAACTTTCTAGGCCTATCGGCAATGGAGCAATGCAAGAGATGTAAAACTCACACTTTGATTGTCTTTTATTTCACCATACCCTATTACCCTTACATAAACATGATAATAATATGGTTTGTTATATGTTGTGTTTCGACGAGTAATGGAACTGGGGAACACTATATCTGCAACTGGGTGAGTGGAGAGCTAACGTAACCCATTTTATGAATCAATACTTCTTGAAGAAATGAGACTTTTTGCTTACAATGAAACCATTTTAGACAATATAGGGTTCTCCCAGTGTATCTCCAAGTGTTGTCATTGCAACAACGACTCTCCAATTTTTTTTCCTATGTCAATTTTGGAGACTACAATAATTGTCGTTTCAATCCCCCTTGAGTCATCATATTGTTCGATTTGTTCTTTATGTGTTATTTGATTTTTTGTTTATGTGTTTTCTCCTACTTTTTTATCCTCCTAAGTCAATGTTTCCTAGGCATCATTACTTAAACTTTAGAAGTATTTGAGTTAGTTAGTTTGAGGTTAGGTGAACTCATGATATTTCTTGAATTAGAAACTTGCCTTCCTGCCATGCACACACTAGAAAAGAACTCAAAAGAATGAAAAATAAAATGAAATCAAGAAAAACACTCTAAAAAGAAAAAGCACACACCAAGTTGGTGAAGACATGAGCTTAACTTGAGCGCACTCCTTTGACCTAAAGGAGTGCGCCCTCCTTGAGCGAACTCCTTCATGTTTAACAAATGTGCCCTCCATGAGAATACTTCTTCGTTTCGAAGACATGTGCCCTTCCTTGGTGCATGCATAATCCAACCTTGTTGCATGTGGGTGAACTCCTAGAAAATAGGAGCCTACTTAACTTTTTTAACTAACCCTTTCATGCAAATACAAGTGAAATTCATGCATGAATCATTTTTTCATGTAAATTTCTTTAATTGATCTCAATTGATCTTTTTTTTCATAATCGTTCCATGTCAGTTGGGTGCACATCTAGGAATCAAGAATGTCTTCATCAATCAGTGTAGAGAGTAAGTTTTTCCTGAGAAATCTCTTCATTGCATTCCATGATTTCACTACCAAATCTTGCTTTTCTTGATGTTGATCCTTTGCTTTACAGTTTGTTTGTTGGCATTTATGTGGAATCTTCATGTTGCAAGTGTTAATCTGTTGTCACATGCAGAAACTCTTCATATTCTTAGAGCCTTTCATCTTCCACCTTGAATGCGAGAGTAGCTATAAAGCCTTGCAGATCTTTATTTTCCTCATATTAGCATCAAATCCTATTGTTCAAACTTGTTTCTTAGCTTCTAATATGCAGAGTGCAATTCTTGAGCTTGAATCCCAATTAAACTCGAAAATTGCGCCCTATTTGATTATGTTTTCCTCTAGAGCACACTTCTTCACCATGAAGAACTACACCATATCTTTGGCACATAAGTGCATCATGACGGCATGAATCATCTTCCTTCTGCCCTTCGGCATGTGAGCACATGGGCACATTATGAAGGCCTAGAGCCTTCTTAACTCATTCGTTCGTCTCTTCAGAGTGAAATAGTGCACCCTCCCTATCTCCTTGAGCACATGGGTGCAAAGGGAAGACCTGAAGCCCCATTATTTCATCCCTTCAGCCCTTCAGGGTGCATCAGTGCACCCTAGATGAATTTTTCCTCTTGATTGAGTGCACGAGTGCACTACAAATACCTAAATGACACTGCATGCCCCTTCATGATTTGAAAGTGTACCCTCCTAGTTTGCATTCCCATTTTCTAATGCATCCAATTTGTTTTGAGCTTTTGTTCATATTTTTTCATGTTCTATCATCTGTGATGGCTCTTGGTACATGATTAACGCATATTGTTGCATAAGTAGGTTGTTAAAATCTAATTTTGTCACAATGAGTGTGTTGCCCCAAATAGGTGTTCATGCTACAAGTATCACCACCTTGTTGTCATTTGTTGGAGCCATGCCGCCTCGTAAAGTGACCTCCAAAGAACCTCTAGAAGCAAGCATTGAAGAACTTATATAAGTTACAAAGCCATATATTTCCATATATGAAGATACACAATGACTTATTGATAAGGATATAGAGGTCACATGGAGCAAGATATACAGCACATTCATGCAGGAAAGGTTTGTTGAGGACATAGAATATTTACATATAGACATCAACATCAAGAAGTATAGGATGCACTAGATCACATGCAAATTCCTGATCATGCCATCTGCAAAGATGATTGAATGGATTATTACACATATGGATGAATCTCACCTTGTGCTTCGCAGTGAGAGTGTCAATAAGCTCGCCACCTATACTCGTGAAGATATGCAGTCATATTATAAGATGCTCAACCCCAATGAATATTTTAATGAGAACTTCTACATAAGATGGGAAACCCTAGACACTTGACACGTTATCAAATCATGGCGCTGAGAGCTTGCCAATTTTTGCCATCACCCATTTGTGGTCTATCCAACAAATATTATTATAGACGTATATCAGTACTTGATAGCCATGTATTGTCAATTGTATGGGTGTAATAACATTGAGGTGTTCAAAGAGGATTGTTGAAAAACACGCAACAAGAAATTCCTAATTTAATTTTCCCTTGAATTAAATTAGGAGAAAATCAAAATTCCACATTAGGAGACAACTTGAATGAGTTAAATGAGTTACTATCACTTAGTTAGCTTATTTAATTTGATTTGAGGGTTTAACCTTAGTTGTGAACTATGATTCATAAATTCAAGGAGCCTAGGTTGAGTTAATTTCAGTTGTAACAAGCTAATTTAGTTAAATTGAGTTTAGGTTAGTTAAACTAGTTCCAACCATTCAAAGAACTGGTAGAAGGTCTAGAAGTGGGGTGCAACTTCAGTGTTCAACTAGGTAACTTATCAATAAACCTTAATTAACTCATGCATGTAGAGAATTTTAGCTTCCCAGTTTAAATTGGAGTGCAATGGAAGTGTACTATCAGTTGTAGACAATTCCAAATTGTACAGATGGTGCATGCAGTTAGAGAAGGGGCTTACAGGGATTGCCCAATTCTAATTGGGAATTTCCCTAATTAATAGGGGCTTAATTCCTTGAGGAACAACACAAGGAAATAGGGACTTGGGAAGGCTTGGATTTAGTTAAGTATTGACCATAACTTGTCTAGGAAGTAGTGAAATAGATTATACTAGTGAAAAGGTTGCTTGAGCTTAAGCAACCATTGTATTTATTCTTTATTTTTTGACTAATGAAATATAGATAGGAAGGGGTTTTGATCAGTTTCTTTCCCCTTAGATAAATCACTGAGCATATGTGATTGAATCTTGTCTCATGTTGATCTTCTAATTTCTAGATCGTTTAATTGTTTTTTCTAATGAGTTGAGTAGATTCAAGTCTTTTGTTTTAGCATATTACATAAGCGGTTTGAATCTACAATTAATTTCTACATGGTATCAGAGCATGAATCACAATATGAGAAAAGAATTTGAGTTTGTCTTTGCAGGTGAATTGAATTTTCAGTATCATTCTTCAGAGCCAGTAGGATGTCGTTCAATGGATTGAGACTCGAGTATACCCTTGAGGTTAGCTTGAATTATATTGTTTGGAAGGAAATGATGGAGGCAATGTTGGAAGATACTAGGCTGAAGGAATTCATAGACAATGATATTCATGAGCCTCCAATAAATGATGCTCAATATCTGACAAAATGGAAGAAATGTGTGGCAAAGGTGAGGAGGATCATACTAGAAGGAGTTCGAGATCATATTGTCTTGAATATCCATGGGAAGGATACCCCATATGAAATGTTTCAAGACATGATAGACATGTTTGAAAACAACAGTGACCACAGGAAGCTGGAACTGAAGGACAAGGTTCAGAAGGTCAAGATGGATAAGGGGGACACAATACCACAGTACTTGAGTAGGTTAACCCAATGTCAGGATGAACTTAGGAGTGTTTTGATTGCAATTAGTGAACATGGTATGTTAAGCCTAACACTTCTAGGCCTTCCCAAGAGCTGGTGCAACTATCAGGATTTCTTAAATGGGAGGGATAAGCTACCAAATTTGAAGTGATTGTGGTCAGGCTTAGTGCAAGAAGAGATAAGGAGAAAAGCCAGAGATGGAATCTCATCCAAGCATGATGATGAAGAAAACTATGCGTTGGATAGAATTGAAAGAAAGGGAAAGGGAAGAAATCCCAATCCAAAAGGGATTTTAGTGAGGGTGGTCAGACGAAATACCTTTTGAAGATCAAGTGCTTTCACTATCATGAACTGAGACACTATACCACGAAGTGGCCAAAGACGAAGGTGGGTAAGAAGCCCTCAGGAGGAGTGGCATGTGAAGCTCTTTCTTCATAATTCGAACTTGATTTCACCCTCATCACTTGTATGGTGAACACCGTGATGGGTAGTGTGTGGTATCTGGATAGTGGAGCCTCATTCCATATGATGGGAAACTAAGAATTATTTAGTGAATTGGAGGAGAAGGACCTCCAAATGCACATCAAAAAGGAAGATGATGAAAGGTATATGCTACCGATATTGGTCTAGTTACTTTTCAGAGGGAGTATGGCTCCCCTCTCAAATTAAAAGATGTATGTTCTAGGTATGAAGAAGAATCTCATTTCAGTTGTTATGTTGGAAGACCGTGGCTACTATGTGATATTTAGAAAAGGAAATGCTTTCCTTAGACACATCACCACAGGATAGGTGAAGATGATCGAGTTTTTGGTGAAGAATCTCTACAAATTGGATGTAGAAGACTATGCAACATTGAGCACAAAACTTAAAAGAAAATAAGGTGCAGAGTCGAGACATCAGTGAAATATGGAATAGAAGATTGGTCCATCTGCATCATGGAGCTTTGAATATCATGCATCAGATTTTTACATGACTTCCCAAGGGTGCACTGGAGCAGAGAGATACATGCAAAGCGTGTACATTGGGGAAGTACATGAATTCCACCTTCAATGGCCGAGATAGTAAAGCACAAGTAGTACTTGAAAGAGTTCACTTGGATGTGTGTGGACCTTTCTCAACAACCTCCATGTCCAATCACATGTATTATGTGATAATTGTAAATGATTTCTCACGGAAGTGCTAGATCTTCTTCATGTAGAAGAAAAACCATACATTCTCCAAATTTGTTGAGTTTAAAGCACTTGTTGAGAATTATACTGACATCAAAGTGAAGGCTCTTAGGAGCAACAATGGTGGAGAATATGTGTCGAATGAATTTAAGAAATTATGTGTAAAAGAAGAAATTCGATGGGAGTTGACAACACCTCATAACCCACAATAAGATGGGGTGGATGAGAGGAACAACAAAAGTATTGTGGGAGTTGCATGGGCAATGTTGCATGATTAGATCCTACCATTATACCTATGGGATGAAGCATGGAACACAATTTTTTATTTGCAGAATATGATTCCTCACAGGATTCTTGGCATGAGTACACCAGAGGGAGATTTTTTAGGGAATAAACCAAATGTGTAACACTTCAGGATCTTTGGATCATCAGTCTACTGCCATGTTTCCAAGGATGCAAGGAAAAATATAAAGCCTACAATTGAGTTGGGCATATTTGTGGGGTACACTGATACACCTCACAACTATCACGTGTACTTGCAATCTCTTAGGATGACAATTGTTAGAAGATATGTGAGTTTTTATGAGGAGAGGACAAGGAGGTGTTCCCTTGAGAGGGAGATTCAGTTGCATCCAAATCAGGAAATTTTGTCTCCAAAGGAGGAACTTTAGGAAGTTATGGAGCAGGCACAAGCATAGGTAGAGAGAGTGGAGACTTCCACTCAAGCAGATACATCCAAAGATGGAAGGAAGCACACCAAAGAAGATGACAGATTATTGCATGATGCTAAAGAGAATGTAGGAGCACCCACATCATAGCGCAGACATAAGAGGTTATCAGATCAATACACTAGCTATATGGTTCTTATGAGTGAGCTTGTAGAGACTGAACAACCCTAATTCGAGGAAGAAATGCAGCAACCAGTACGGGTTGATGCCATGGAAGAGGATTATGACTCCATTATCAGAAACAATGCTTTGGAAATGGTCCCAAGACCATAGGACAAGTCAATGGTAGGTTCCAGGTGGATCTACAATGTGAAGCAAGTAGAAGATGGAAGCATCAAGAAGAAAAATGCCAAGTTTGTAGCCAAGAGGTTCTCTTAGGTGGAGAGAATTGACTATGAGGAGACCTTTGCTCCAGTTGCAAGGTAACCTTCGATCAGATCAATTCTATCTCTTGCAACGTATATGGGATGGAAGATACATCAGATGGATGTGAAGACAACATTCCTCAATGGAGTGATTGAGGAAGAGGTGTACATTAAGAATCCAGAAGTATTTGAGACCTTCGATAGAGAGTCACATGTGTGAAAACTCAACCGAGCACTATATGGATTGAAATAGGCACCCCGTGCTTGGTACACCAGGATCGACAATTATCTCACCGGGTTGGGCTTCACCAAAAGTGAAGTAGATGTAAACCTTTATCATATTCTTGTTGTAGGTAAATTATTGATTATAGTATTATATGTCAATTATTTAATTTTAACTATTGATGAGAGTTTGATCAAGTCTTGCAAAGAGGATTTTGAAAGAGAATTCGAGATGAAGGACCTAGGGCTCTTACACTATTTCCTCATATGGAAGTATGGCATGGAGATGGGGAACTATTTGTCTCTTATGGAAAGTATGCTAATGAGATATTGAAGAAGGTCCCCATGGAGAGGAGCAAACCCATGAAGACTCCTCTAGCAAGGAATTGGAGGAAGGAAGATGCTACTTCATGTGAAGTAGTGGAGGCTATCATCTAGATGTAGCTTATGGGTTCACTTATGTATTTGGCAAACACACGACTGAACATGTGTTATGTAGTTAACCAACTTAGTCAAACTATGGTTAATCCAACTAAACTTTATTGGAAGGCAGCAAATAATGTGTTGAGATACCTCAGAGGCACCACTTAGTTCAATCTTTGGTACAAGTGGAAAAAGAGAGTGGAGCTGCAAGGATTCATAGATGCAAATTGGATGGGTAGTCCATCAGAAATGAAGAGCACATCAGGACAAATTTTCAATGTTGGGTCAGTAGAATTTTCTTTCTATAGCAGGAAGCAATGATCTGTTACACTCATCTCAGTAGAGGCAAAGTACATGGCTACTATCTAAGCAACATGTGAGGCTATCTAGATGATAAAGTTCCTTGTTGGGTTATTTGGTCATATGATGGATCCTACAGTGATTTACTATGACAACCATAGTTGTATCAAACTCTCTAAGAATCCAGTTGTTCATGATCATTCCAAGCATATCGACATCCAGTATCACCATCTATGAGAATGTGTGTAGAGGAGAATCATGTTGTTGGAATACATTCCAGAAGAGGAACATGATGCAAATATTTGACAAAGGAGTTGTTAAGATGTAAATTCGAGTTCCATAGATGTAGGATTGGGGTACCAAATAATCCCTTCTTGCTAGGAGGGAGTGTTGAAAAAAATGCAACAAGAAATTCCTAATTTAATTTTCCCTTGAATTGTATTAGGAGAAAATCAAAATTCCACATCACAAGACAACTTGAACGAGTTAATTATCACTCAATTAGATTATTCAATTCAAGTTGATGGCTTAAGTTGAGTTGTGTATAGTGATTCCCAAATTTTAGGAGCCTAGGTTGAGTTAATTTTAGTTGTGACAATTTAATTCAGTTAAATTCAGTTAAGGTTAGTTAAACTAGTTCCAACTGTTGGATGAACTAGTAGGAGTGGGGTGCAACTACAATGTTCAACCAGTTAAGTGATAAATAAGCCTTAATTAACTCATGTATGTAGATAATTTGAGTTACCTAGTTGAGATTAGAGTTCAAGGGAAGTGTACTATCAATTGTAGACAATTCCAAATTGTATAGGTGGTGCATGTAGTTAGAGAAGGGGCCTACAAGGATTGCACAATTGTAATTGGGAATTTCCATTAATCAGTTAGCTCAATTAATTTGAGTTGAGGGCTTAAATTTAGTTGTGTACAATGATTCCTAAATTTTAGGAGCCTAGGTTGTGTTAATTTCATTTGTAACAATTTAATTTAGTTAAATTGAGTTAAGGTTAGTTAAACTAGTTCCACATGTTGGAGGAACTAGTAGGAGGTCTAGTAGTGGGGTGTAGCTTTAGTGATCAACCAATTAATTTATCAATCAAACTTAATTAACTCATGAATGCAAATAGTTTGAGTCAACCAGTTGAAATTGAAGTTCAAGGGAAGTGTATTATCAGTTGTAGACAATTCCAAATTGTATGGGTGGTGCATGTAGTCAAAGAAGGGGCCTACGGGGATTGTGCAATTCTAAATGGGAATTTCCCTAATTAATAGGGAGCTAATTCCTTAACGCAAGGAAATAAGGACTTGGGAAGGCTTGGATTTGGCTAAGTATTTACGAAAGTTTGTCTAAGAAGTAGTGAGATAGATTATAGTAGTGCAGAGGTTGCTCAGGCTTGAGCAAGAATTGTATTTATTCTCTATTTTATGACTAATGAAATACAAATAGGAAGGGGTTTTGAGTAGTTGATTTCCCTTAGATAAATCTTTAAGCATATGTGATTGAATCGTGTCTCATGTTGATGTTGTGATTTCTTGATCATTTAATTGTTTCCATTGAGGAGTAGAGTAGATTCAAGTATTTTGTTTGAGCATATTACATAAGCATTTTGAATCTACAAGGAATTTATATAAGAATTAGATATACACACTCAATATACTGGTAACTAATGGTATAAATTTCAAGTGGGAAGGTATCTTTTCATTTAAGTTGCAACATCAAGTGGGGCAAAAAAAGCATCTTTACAGGTGAATTAGGCACCAAAATTTTACATATATGCATTTCTCTTAGATGTAATATGTGCACAATATGTACTTCTGGGAATGAACTGGAATTAGAACCCTAAGGAGAAGTTCCCATTTTACTTCCACTACATAGTGTTATCAGAAGTAAGCTTCAAAGGCATATATGAAAAATTGGTTGAACACTTCTTTGCAAACATCTTTCACATGATATTTGAGATCAATCCCCCTTGCATGATCGATCAAGTAAAGGATTCACTTTGAGATATCGCGTACTGGTTTGCAGCTCCTAAGGGTACATACATTAGGTGTTTCCGTTGTCAGATATCCCCTCATATCACTTCGAGGTATCATTGAATTTTTTGCAACTCCTAAGGGCACATACATCAGGTTTTTGGTTTTCAGATATCCCCTCATCTTATGCCATGATCTGTGACCGACAAAGTGGTCATGAAAGAAGTTTCCAATCATTTGGACAAGGGATTGTCATAAATTCTTCACCGGAGGAAGAAATCCCCTTATCCTATCATTCCATTGAGGATCATAATGTATAAGTCAAAGAGAAATTAGGTGAAAGCAATAGAGATACAGGATCAAGATTGCCTACATTTCATTACTAAATAATTCCATGGATATGATCCCAGGCGAATCGTCAGGCAACATTATCAAAGGATTAGTCACAACACAGGGTACTCATCAATGTCCACAACAAAATATGAGAAGATAAAGAACAGATATAGTGCCAACATGAAGACACATCCAACAATGGAGACTAGTTCACCCCACAAAGGAGATAACACCTCAAGCAAAGAAATTAGCTGCCAAGAAAAAGACCAGATATTCCTCAATAGGCAAGAGTAGCAAGAAATGGAAATCTGATCCTTTAAACTCATGAGCTATTCAAGCAGAGAATGAGGGGAGAGAAGCAGAAGAAGAAGAAGACATGAATAGTCAGCGGGATGAGTTGTTGGAGAATAGAAAAGCAGGAGAAGAAAATAAGAGGAGGATAGAAGAAGAACAACAAAGGAAGTCCCAAGAGGAGAAAGCATCATGGAGATGGGAAGAACAATTGACTCAAGATACGAAAGAGGAAAAAATTGAGGAATAAGATACCATCCAAGAAATGGAGGAAAAACCAGATACTCTAGGAGATCACCCTCTCATAGGTGGTCATCTTCCAGAGATGGGGATCACACCTCCACCAGTAAACAAAGTCATGGATGTATGCAGTGTAACATTCATTAAGTTGAAGAGGATGATCATGCAACAAAGACTTAAATATTTATTAAAGGATACTCAAATTATAGTCTTAGTGTATATAAATAAGGTGATAAGTGCCAACACCAGAAGGTATCTGAGGGTAGTCATGGCAGAAAATGTTGCATTTTCTATTGAAATACAGGATAACTCCAAGAACTTTTTGAATGAAAATTCCAGGTTAAAAATAGAAATTTTTGTGGTGAAGCAACAAACATAACATCTTGCGGCTGAGAATCAACGGCTACTAGCACATAACTTTAACAGAATGGAATGGAAGTCATGATGCAAGAAGAGTTAGGGATGATGGAGGACACCATGGTGCGACTATATGAAGAGATTATACTTTTACAATAGGTCATGTCTCCTCTCATTAGCATTCATAAGAATGCACAAGAAGTGGTGATACTCTTGAATATAGAAAATAGAGAATTTGGTCAGATATAGGAGTGGACTACCAAATATCTAGATGATATGCAACATTTGTAAAAGAGGGATACAATTGCAACAGAAATAGAAAAAGTTTAGCTCCACCTACAAAACTACTCGCATCTTGGAGCATAATCAATTAGTACTATGACTGTGTATAATTTACTGCATAATGGGTTTGAGTCCCTATCACAGAAACATGCAATGCCCACCATCATATCTGTTGAATCAGTCAGAGCTAGGGAAGTCATATTCTAGGAGATTAAGGAATATATTGAACAAATCAAGCAAGCAATAGAACAAGAGGGCTTGGAGGTTACTGAGGACATTATTTTGTAGTACACCTTTGCACTAGTCAAAGAACATATGAATCTCTCATGGCTATGAAATAATGTACATTCAATCTCTAAGAACATAGTGATGGAGGTGCTAGAGGCGAAGATGTGCTAGGAAGGGGATATGCAAATCCGGGTCGAAGCCATTGCAAAGGAGCTCAGAGCATGGCACACTTACATTACAAGTGAACTCCATGAGGAAGCAAATGATTTATCCATTTGATGAGCTTTGTCCATTAACAGTTTTGTATTATTATGCCACCATCTCATTTGTAAATTGTCTTATGTAATAAACGTTATATAATTAAGTCCAAGGGAGACATGTGGAATATGAAAAGTCACACATTGGAATGTAATGAGTAATGTATAGAATATGAACAATCATAGAAGCCAAAGAGTTATGAGGAAGCTCAAAGGTCATTGTCAATTGTTATAAACAACTCCTCATAACTCAAGCAAAGGGCTTTTGGAAGGCTTTAGATTCTAGAGGTCTTTCCTTGATTTCTCTTGTAATACATATGAGATAGATCATTCTTTGGAGAATAAAGTTGTGGCTATATGTTCCACTATTGTATACATTGTTTCATTCATGTAACAATGTACTTGGGATCTTACACTTTTAATTAGAAGCTCAATCAACCAACATTGCCTCATACACATATCGTAGATGTAGGCGGACTATTTTGGTTATGTTTATGGTATATGTTGCTTTATTATATACTAAGTTAATGCACTAATTTGATGCTTAGCTATGGCTATTATTGAATGAGTGTCATTATGATTTAACGGTTGTTGCTTATTATGTGGAATAATATGTAGATATTCAACAAGTATTTCTATTTATCCCTGGGTCCCCCTTTAGGACATTACTATTACTTTTCTAACTAGCAGCTGGTTTACCTCACTAGCTGTGGAAGTCTCCCTTGTATACCTTACATTGGATGTCTCACAAAGCTCACATTCTTAATGCCCCAAAGTAGTGTGTATTCTCTTGTGTTTTTTGGTACCCAAGTTATATCTCTAATACATTCCAACAATGGCCAGACCGTATGAATGGATAGGACTCCTACACCAAACAACATGAGGCCTAGTTGGGACTTCACATCAGGGAGATCCCCTTACAATTTTGGTGGCATACAACACCATCAAGAGGAGGAAAATACGATTGTAATGGTATGTTAGTAGGTATTGAAATGTGTAGGTTTTGGTTGAGATGAAGGTAGAGGAAGAGAAGAAGAAGATCCTAAAGTAACTGGTTGAGTTATTTTTGGTTCCTTAAGTTGTATAACCTCAAGTTGTGAAGTCTCTAAATCTACAATTCAGGTTCAATGACTTCAGGTTCTAATGCTTCAAGGGCTTCAGTTTCAACTACTTTAGACTCACCAGTCCATAAGAATGTAATTTTGGGCTTAGTACTTATGGGAAGTGATGATTCTGGTTGGTTAACTTTAGATGTGGTTCCAGAAGGGGTAGCTTCTGAAGCACCAAGTTTTGTAGTTTGTATTTTCTTATTCTTACAACAACTAGGAGTTTCCTCTAGAGGTAAAGGAGGAAATATTTTCATTCTATGTGAATGACAAAGATTTTCAGGGTGTTCTTCCATGATGGATTAATTAATTTTGGAAATTAAAAACACAAATAAAATAAAATAGGGGAAACTAGGAAAAATGGTTTACCAAGTTACTATGAACTGTAATATACCATTTACAGTACATGTAGACAATCTCCCCGAATTTTGTGTTTGATGTATCACAGTGAACAAGGTGGCCAACTCCGTAACCTATGCCAGGATAACAACCTAATGGGGACTTCCAAAATATATTTGGAGGTATTTGGAAGCACAATTCATAGTACTGTTTTCTAATGCGTCATGTATGATAGAGAGTATTTTGATATACTTTTCGTATGTGGAGTGCCATTCGATATATGTGGGGGTATGTAGAGAATTATTTGACATAATTTCGTACATGGAATACCAACTACCCCCAGAATTTGACGTAGACAGGTAATGACAGATGCGACGTTTAATGACACTAGAACATGTATTCTTGCCTAGACCACTATGTGTGTCGCGAATGTTCCAAATGCTCCTTAGGTTAATTGAATGCATTTTAAAGTTTATCTTCAATTAAGTTTCAATTTCAAGGTTCACGACACGAATTCACTTGAAATTCCTATGATGCAACTAACATGATGAAAATAACTCTTTCATTTTGATGAAGATCTATCTATGAGAAGGAAGAAACAAACAATGATGCAATAGAAAATGATGCATCAAACAAGATCTTCCTAATCAAACATTTCAATGTACTATTCCAATTAAATTAAAAAAACCCTATATGCAATGGAAGAAATGAATTCTTTTCTTTTCTTTTTTATTTTCAAATGCAATGAAAATGAAAATGAAGCTACATCACTAACTGAAATAACTCACAAAGACTGCAATTGTAATATGAAATTCCTTTTAATCAATCAACAAGCAGGCCAAGTGTTCACAAACCCTAATTAACAAGAAGAAAACAAAACCAAGAAAAATCTCATAAAAAGACAATAAAACCTAAATGTAAACACATTGATGGCATTACAGAGAGAAGGTCTAGTTCAGAGACCAAGAAAAATCCACTTGATCAAACCAGAACTAAAAGCAAGGCATGAAAATTCATTTTTTGCATCCTACAGGAACCATCGCAGTCTAGATAGGAGAACTAGTGTGATGCATTGCACAAATAGAGAGAGAGACAAGTGCATTGGGTCACTCTGTCTTAGACTAGAAAGTGCACTGGGCTAATTTTGTTCAAAAGGAGAAATAAAAACCCTAAAAATCTTAGAAATATGTTTTACTAAGACTAATTATTATCTAAACAAGTCAAATTGAGTCAGATTGACAAGTCTAAAATGACTAGGCAAAGGAAACCACTACTGGAACATTTCGATCCCTAGTGGAGTCACTAAGTTCTTTGGCAAAAATTTCTCTTCCGTGGATAGAAGTGAACTCCCTAGATCTAGTGGTTTGATCTAGAAACCATAGAAACAAAATAATTTTTCTTTCCTTAGATAAATTATAACATGGAGCAAAGAGTTACTTTAAATCCAATGCAATTTCTCTTCTTATCCCCACTTATCAATTTTATCTCCAACTCCAAATGCTATAAATGGAACCTACAAAACAATTACAACAAGCATCAAAACTACAAGATACAAATAACACAGAATAATATCTCTAATCAATGAGTCAATAAAGCATTGAAATACATATGCATTAAATAGATATATGTATAGGAAAACAAATCTTTTTGTATTAATGAAATGTAGGAGAATATTACAACCCTTTTACAGATCTTGACCCTTCAATCACAACTCAAGGATAGTAATGGATCCTTAGGTAAAAAGTAGTAGCATTAGGGCATAACTAAGAGTTTCCAAAATCCAACCCATACTCCATGGGAGGTAGTGAATTTATAGGGTAAAATGGGTAGTTTGAGTTTTATTAATCTAGGAATTAGATCCACATATGAGGGAGGATAAGCTCTAGGGATAAGAGATAAGACCTCAAGGATAGGAGTTTGAGATCTCATTCAATATTAAATGGTTAAAACCACCTTAGAAGCTTCTATAAAGAGAAGACTCAAAGTTAATTTTATTTTTTATCAAAATTATAGAGCCATTACACTTGTAGCAAAGGCAACATGTGATGGTTAGTGCAGTTTCTTAATTATGCAACATGCAATAATGTAATTTGCTAGAAGAGTAAGTGTGATCGGTCTAAAAAGTATATTTTTTATCTGATTAACCCACAATTCTTCAAATATTTGGAGAGATAATGCTTAAGGATTTGTAAAGAGGTGATTATAAGGTGTCAAGGATGTTGATTGATAAGGTTTCCAGGCCATTTGAACAGATGTGATAAAATAACATGTAACACACTCAATGATAGCTCTAATATTTTATGGGTCCGTTACTATACCTTCATTGGAAACATCATGCCCCAAGTAATGAACTTCAATCTAAAAGAAACAACACTTTATAAGCTTGGCATACAACTAATGCTCTCTCAACACTACTACGAGGTGTTTTGCATGCTCTTACTCATTCTTAGAATATATCAATATATCATCAATGAACACTATCACATACTTGCCCAGATAAGGATGCAACACACTATTGATTAAGCACATAAAAGTAGTTGGAGAATTAGTAAGACCAAAAATAACCAATATAAACTCATAATGCCCATATCTAGTCCCAAATGAAATATCTAAATATATTTTTCCTTTATGTGCACTTGATGATATCCAGATATCAAATCAATCTTTGAGAATATTGTTGATCCCTTCAACTGATTAAACAAGTCATCAATCCATTGAAAATGATACCTTTTCTTGATAGAAACCTTGTTCAAATTCATGTAATTAATGCACAACATAAGAGTACCATCCTTCTTCTTCACAAACAACATTGGTGAACAGCAAGGAGATACACTTGTCCCTATGTATCCCTTATCAAGAATTTCCTTAAGCGACAACTTCAATTCCACCACCTCTGGTGTGCTCATCCTATAAGGTGCCTTTGATTCTGGCACTGCTAATGGTACCAACTCAATAGAAAATCCCACTTCGCTATGAAGTAGCAAATCTAAAATCTTTGTTGGAAACACATCTTGAAATTTCTACAAAACAAGATACCTCTAGGAGGGAAGTTTCTAAATGAACTTTGCATGTAACTTCTAGCTGCTAAAAATAACTCCTTGAATCATGGGATTCCTTTTGAATGTTTCCTTTTTCTATTTTGGGAAAGAGGAATCCATGCATGGAAATCAAGTTTCCTTGGTCCTAGGTTGAACTAGTCAACCAGACTGCTCATGCATGCAGATGCTCAGCTGCTTGAGAAAAATGCACATTTATGGCTGAGAGTTGGGTTGGTTCCCTAGGATATTTGCACAATTCTTGGGCAGAGCAGTTGACTGCCACCCAGATTTGTGCAAATTTTGGGCTGAGCAACCCTGTTGAGGAAAATTGCGCAAATTTCACTCGGAGTGTTGACTAGTAGAATTGCTCAATTCTGGAGCTCAGCAAGCTGCCAGATAGGATTGTGAAACTTCTCGAGGGAAGGCTAGTGTCCCTCCAGTAATGTACAATTTCTTAGGGGAGCTTCTCAGTCTACAGCTAGACCAAGTCTGGGTGATCAACCTATGAGGGGAATGCATCAAGCTATGATCGACAGGCTTCCTTTGTGCAAGAAAAACACTGAAGCTTCTATACTTAACGAAGCAATACAAGGTGCTATGAAAGGTTGGTAGGGAGGCTCCAAAATGAAGCTACAGTAAAATTTTGGTGGGTGGTTGTATCCGCTACAACACTTGGTGACACACTAGTAGAACTACCACTCTTTAAATGGGCCTTGTTCATGAAAAGCAAGTCTAACACCTCCGAAAGTATTGTTCAGTTCTCAGTTCAACTAGGTTTCACACTAGCTTGATTGTAAGATGTAGCATCTACCAAAATCTTGGTCGATTGACGCACATTCCGTGCCAAGGAAACACAGTTGTTTTGATTAGGGTTAAGGGGTATATTAGTGCACAAGCAGTATAGTCGCCAGAGTCTTAGTTTCATCTCTGGTGTTTCTCCATTGTCAGTAGGCCTAGACAGTACCCCGATGGAGTCACATAAGGACACAAGCATGGCTCTACTACCAGCAAGCCTGGTAAGTACCTCGGTGGAGTTACTTGCATCGCCTCATTGCACAAGAAGCCTTTATCTTCTTTCGCCTTATTCATTTTGAATTTTGAATTTTTTTACTTTTTCATTTTTTTCAACTATGCATAACACATATTCATTTCAGAGGCGGAAGAGGGATCCTAGCTTATTGAGAGTAGAAAAGGTTTTTCCAGCAAAGAAGTATTTTATTATGCCTCTCACATGCCTGTTAAGGTTTTCCCCCTCACTTTACTCTACTTGACTGAGATGACAAGGGTTAACCAAAAAACAACCAACTAGAGAAGGTGACACTAGTTAGCACACAAGCATTGTGTTTTCACTAAGGTTCACTTCAAACAATACGTATTTTCCTTCGACGTATCATGGACTAAAAGTAACAAGCCCTTCATACAAAGGAAAGATGACAGATAGCCAAGTAGTGGTAGTTGTACAAGCCCTCTTTTACTTCACCAAGCTCGTTTCACGAGTCATACATGGTTTCATGCGAAACCAACCTACAAAAAAAAGCGAACTATATGAATGAAACAAGTGAACTAACAAACAACAAAGCAAAGAAAGAGTAGAAGTGAAAGTGGAAGAAAATAAAGTAAGAAAACAAGTAAGCAGACCAACAAACAAACAAAGCGAGTAAGCAAACAAGCATCTAAGAAAACTAACTGAAAGCAAAGACTACTCCTACTCCTACACTAACAGTGCATGAGCCTGATCATGTGAGGTGATATTTCCAATGCAACCATTGGCACATTGGTTGACCCATGTTGGTAAAGGCTTGGTCCGTGAGCAACCCAGTTGTGTGAACCAACAAAGCAAGAAAGATATAATAATGAAGAAAACCACACTTTGTGTTTCAAAGTGTCCACGGGACATAACTGAGTGCAAGCACATGATTTGAAGTTCGTGGACTTTTCATAGAATTGTGTGACACTGCGTTCAACTTTGAAACATAAGCACACTCTCGAATATGACATTCAAGCAAAGGAAAGAAACAAATATAACTTGCATCGAGAACAAGTACTTGCTATGTAAGATTCCTCCAGTGCATGAGCAATGGGATCGCGCAATTTGAGTGGAGGAAGTATGATTTGTGTGTGAGATGGATCTTCAATGCATATAGATGAGTGATGAGGAGCCTTGGGTGATTGAACAGTTTCATGATCATAAGTCAGACTAAACCCAATAGAGTGAGGAATTGACATAACCTTCAGCTCAGGCTGAAGTGCCTCAACAGTCTTGGGTGTTTCAACTTCATCATAAAATAGATCATCATAAACCAATGGCCTCAAAAGAACAACTACGATAGAGTCATGATCGTGATCAAATATGGAAACAAATGGATCATGAATGCCATGATCAGAAAAATCAACAATTCATCAACATCCTCATGATCAGATGAATCAAACAGAGGGGTAGATGAAAAGTGGACAAACTCATCCTCTGTGTTTTCAGTAAAGATAGATGAAATATCAAGTGGATTCTCAACAAATAACTTATCTTCTCCGTTATCAAATGATGGAACAACATCCAACGAATCCTATGAGTGATCAACAATGGTTGCATTCGTGGATGAAGACACACATGCGAAATCATGGATGGCAGGTTCACCAAAGATGTTAGGAACTAATGGAGGGGGCTCGGATGCAAGGGAGTCATCCTTTGCCGAGTGTTGAAGCTCAAGCTCCCACTCATACTCTTCATGAATTACAGTGCATGTTGGTTGTGCAACACCAACTCCGTCAGTGGCTTGTTCCTCGTTCACAACAAGTCAAGAATCTAGAATGGACAAACACAAGATAATATCATCTGAAGGAACACCCGAGTGCAAAGATGGAGGCTGTAGAACATAATGCATATGAGAAATCGAAGGCCTTACAACCAAATCTGCGCGAAAATTGAATGAAGTGATGTTACGAGAATGTGAAAGTTGAACAAGTGTGTGGGCATGATCCTCAACATCACTCAGCAGTGGTGGAGCTGTTGAATGAGGGGAAGGTGGATAGTTAGTTGAGACAGTTACCACATCCATATGAGATTGTGCAGCTCCCTCACTGAATAATGTCGAGTGAGGCTTGATCTTAATCTTTTTCTTGGGAGGGGCAGATTTCTTAAGGCAATACTCGAACTGGTCCCAAAGATAGGAAAAATTCATTTGGCTCCTCGGAGCTTCAAATTGCAAGTCATAGAAGCATTCCCAAAAATGCATAACCGATTCATGTGGAGTCTTCCATTGTTGTAACAGTTTTCGGTCAAGATTGTAGGGATCAAAATGAAAAAAAGTGTCTTCATTGAGATCATAGAATTTCTCAAGTGGGTGCACATTGTGAGATGGTAGGCTGAGAAACCATCGATGTGGAGATTCACGAAATGTGTGTGCAAGCAGCAACCTGGCATGTTCATTAGAAAACCCATCTTCCTCATGAAGCATGGAAAGAAAGTCATGTAAGTACCTGGGACAGGCCACTTCGCCTTCACCATCATACGTGTAAGTGGACAAGAGATCGAAGAACTCCCTCGTGATGGTGATATATTCATTATTCGAAAAAAATCATGGAGGGAGAAGAGTGCAAGAATCGATGAAATGTAAGAAAAGGTTCAAAACTGGATGAGAGGGCACAGCTTGTCGTCATCTTGCCTCCTTCTAGCACCATAAATGTTGACAGCGCTGGACACACCAACATGTTCGGGGATTTCTTTGGTAAGAAGTCCCAATTAGACCTCAAACCATTTGGTGTAGGAGTCCTAGCAATGGGTCATATAGCAATTCCCAAACTGTGATTTCCCACAGAGGAAAGTACGATAACTTTGTTGGTAGCAAGGGCATGACTACTGTAGTGAGTCAAGGAAGGTGCATGAGAGGTTCTAACACAGGTGGGTTGAGATGAGTGTGCCCCTTGACAACCTGTAATAGTACTCGGATGGGAAGGGAACACACAAGCAAAGATACATCACAAGCTAGAAAGTAAGTCAGTTGGCAATCCAAAGTGATGGTTAAACCAATCGACACATTTCAAAAAGATTCATACATACTCATAGAGAACAGTCCATACATGCATGCGTAAGAAAGCAAACACATATGCCATTTACAGTAAATAAGACAACTGGAATACAAAACAACATATGCATGAAAAGTGCAGGCTCTTATTATATAAAGAAGTGTAAGTTGCAGTCATACAATACATCCACGTACACCCGCTAGCCCCAATAGTTGAACGTTACATACACATCTACCTACTCCTCCAAAGAGATGAACTAGCTCCATGTAGTGGAGAAGCCAAGGCACGTTACAATACTATCCCAGCTCTCTCCAAGATAGTCTTATCGGAAGCTTAGCTGACCAAAAGCTTATACAATGTGTTATGAGGGACTATTTATAACAAAGGGTGGGGTTACCCTGACATTCCCCTTTGTGACAGCTCAACTACCCTCATGACTTTTCACCTACTCTATTACTGTTACATCCAACTATTGACACTTGACTTACACTTGACATGACTTTACATTACAATGCACATTGTACCCACGTGAAAAAAATGGCTTGAGTAAGCCATGCTAGACATCACTCTGACTTAGACAAGCATGGAAGTCCAACTCCGCAAGATCCTCATGTTGATCAATAGTAACATATTGATGCCAATATCGGTAATCCTTGATGGTGTCTGTGTTCCCCATGGGGACGTTCGTCTGAAACCTAACTCATGTCTCCATAGCATCGAGGTACACTACTTGGGCTCCTCTATCCAACTTGTCTGAAAGAATGTGAATCATTGTCTTCAATGTGGCTAGACCAGCTACATACTTATGCATTATGTCTGCACTGATGGGCAAGTCCGGGCTAGTGGCAATGCACATCAACTCGTTGAAGTATAAGTCAATCTTGAGTTAGACCTGTTTCTTTTTCTTCACCTAGGTGATAGTCCCAATAGATAGGACCACATGTGTGTGCACCACAACATCCATACTCTTGAATAATTATGCACGGGAAGCCTATATTCTAGTGATGAACTATGGGAGCTCTTCATAGTTCTAGATCTGACTCCAGATATGTGCCTTCAGCTCAACCGCATTGGCCCTCATCATCTTATGCAAGTGAAGTGGGGCTCCCTTGTACTTCATTGTCCATGTTTGCATGTCATCAACAAGAACATAAAATTTCATCAAGATACATGCTCTTCTAGCCCATCGTTGTTGCCATTCATTGAGATGGAAAACTGCCTTGTGCACGGTACCAAATTTGGAGTACAATGCTCACATAACTGTGTCAAGGGACAGTACTTCATCTAGTATTTCCTTCTTCAGTTCAACTTGGGCGGACATTGTCACCAAGTCTCCTCCTTGCTTAGCCGTTTGTAGTTACTTTTCTATTTACTCATTCTCAACTATTAGAAAGTGAATGTTTGAGCTAGTGGTTTCGACATACACTCTGGTTGCATCAGCCAAGGAAGCTAGATGTTTGCACACATCAGTCATGATCACTCATTCCTCAACTTGCGCAGGAGACATATGGTCCTCCGGAGTCGACACTCTGTGAGACTGCACAACCCTATGTTGGGATTCGTTGAATGAGATGTTGTGCAATACTTCTTCCAGCTGATTACCAATGATCTCAGTGCCTCCTTGGTCATTCGAGACTTTCTCATCATCTAGATGCATTGAGGTGGGTGATTTGACCTCTTTGTGGTGAGGCATGAGGTTGGTGTCCTATTCCAACTCCTGCTACTCCATGTTTACATCCAACTGTTGAAGTGCTTGTTCTACCTCACGAGAGAAGTCTTTCCCCTATGATGGTTCACACTATTTTCCTGATGCCAATTGTTATGATGAATCAACTACTTATACTAGTGTTGCTTCATCTGTTTGCACATTTTGCACCCCTTACTGTATCTGTTGCTACTACACTTCCCTCTCCTATTTGCGCAGCTCTTGCTCCTTTCAGAGCTTCTCCCTGAGCTCATGCAACTCCTTCTCTGCTTATTCCATTTGCTTCTTATCCCTCTGCCTTCGTGTGATTCGCTTTTCGTGCTGGTGCCTATTTTCCTCTGTAGCCATAGTTTCTTTCTCTACTAGTGGATATGCTTGAAACTTGCAGCTTTGCTCCTCCTCCATGTGATTGAAAATCTTCATCTTACCTTTGTCGCACACTGGTATGCTTGCCTCCACTGCTACTACTGCTACTGCTGTTGATGCTCTCCATGATGTTGCTTCATGATGCTTCTCTAACCACTCCACAGTGAAGCTGACCTATTCACTGGGTATACAGAAACTGTAGCAATATCTCCATGGGTCCTCCTTGGCCCAATGACATGCCCCATGGATCTAGTTGAACTAAACTCTCGTGCAGTGATCCTTCACAATACAATGTGGATCATAGGGATTGTAGCTTTAGAGGTTGAATGGGTACTTCTTCGTCAATTCTGCTTCGATATCCACTTTCTTGATACTTCGAATCTCATATCACGGAATCCACAACAGAAGAGCAGGCCAAGGTGCCTTCTTCTTCTTATGTAGTCTAGCTATCAATCCTACTGAGATGTGGTATGCTACTTCCTACATGACAAGTACATCCAAGGCAAACTTCAATAGAAAATGTGGAGGCTTCTGCATGTTGAACATTCGGATGAAGGTGTTGAACAATGAGGCATACTAATCAGCAATGCCTATTAGTGCCTCCATTTCTTCCTTTGACATGCAGGGTGGATCCTATTCAAATATCATCTTGTACACTAGGGTGAAAAGCTGATTGGACAACCTTGTGATTACTCCCTTGAAGCTTGATTCAGACAACTTGAAATATGTGTTCACAACAATCTCCGTCAATGACCATGCACACTCCAAACCCGAGAACTCCTGTCGGGCACAGACTACATCTAAGATGTAGGCAAACATGTAAATATTTGCATGCATACCTCTGGGTGACTGTCGAGGTTTTGTTACTTGTTCCTTCAGTTGGTGAGCCAATATGTTGGACCAGTTACATAGTTTTCCTTCTCTAGCCACTTGGTCCAGTGCGATCACCCAAATTTATGGGAAGGTTTCCATGCTTGCTTGGCTATAATATCAACAATAAAATATGACCAAGTATTGGTACGTCTTCCTCAGTGTCTTTGTCTTGTAGATCTAGTTGGGTGTCAACCTAAAACAATCTGGCTCCTTTACCCAGTCCTTCAAAATGTCTCTGCAGTTAGCACTGTTGTTGGGTAAGCTGAATAGAGTCTTCATGATAGTCATGGGCTCTAACATATGATACATCTCATCATAGTCTCGTGCCCAAAAGGTCACAAGCTTTGTCCCACTGACACTTCTCACGGTCATCATCTCGGGATCAGTGTGAGAGAATCTAGTGTATCATGTCCAAGCATGGGAACGCGGGGTATATGCATGCAATACATTAGAAATCAAACTTGTGAACATTCACATACACCTGATGGTCTTTGAGGCCTTCCTCAAAAGTGCTTGCAAATGTTTCATTGACCTATTTCCATTTAAGTTTGATGTCCCTATCTAGATACAACTTTATATATTCATAGATCGGTAGATAAGAGGGAACTCGTTCAATTGCTGCTCCAACTACCTTTCCATCAGTGTCATGTGATCTTGTTCTCTTGGAAGCCATTGATCTGGTACTGCTAAGAGATGGATGAACACCTAAAAGGTATGGAGACAAGCAACATGCATGGCAAGAAATATGTTAGCGAAAATCAAAGCAATTTCGAGGAATGACACAACATATACTTGGGAAACTGACGGGCAAGATTGCACAATTTCTTCTAGGAGGTTGGGTGACTGGATACCAGAATTGTGCAAAAGGAATTTTTGGCTCTCTGGGAGGCAAGACTAGCTACTGGATTTGCACAATGCTCAATCCAAACTAGCTGTTAGTTACTGGTATTTCACATTGCACAATTCCAGCTTGGAGTGACTGCAGGCTTAGGGACTGCATTGTGCAATTTTCTGGGCCTGTAGTCATTGTCCCTTATAAATGCACAAAATAGTCTTGGAGGATAGTGTTGGGTAGAAATGCACATTTCTGGAGGGGAAGACAGAGCCTTCCTTCCCCAAATTGTGCAATGTTGTCTCAATGAAAGCAGAGTCCGGGCCAAGGTTGGCCCGACTCGCCAATAGGAAACTGAGAGCAAATATGACAGTGAATGCATGGCGACATAAGTGAAAGTAGAAGTGATTCATAGTGCATGCAAACATGAATGAAAGATTCAGTAAATAGATTAACATGCATGTGGGTGAGGTGAGTCGCTGAATCGACAACCGTTTGCACAAAACAGTTTCATGCATGTGAAAGTAGTGAGATAGCAAAGAAAACTAAAACAGATCTAGGAAAACCTAGTATACATGAAAATGACAGCAAGCATTCAAAGAAATCAAGCAAACAACACTCACACAAGCAAATACACAAAAAGCGACAAAAATGATGAAAAGACAAGTTGAGGCCACTTACCTATGAATAGCTGAGCCAGATGTGTCGAAGAGTCCTGGATGTGTTGTGGGATGTTAGAGCTCCCGGATCAATGTGAAAGAATTAGGTACAATGTGTCTAATAAATAAGTTCTGAGGACATGCCGCACATGCCACAAATCAAGGAAAATGTGACACTTGGAGGGAAGTTTCTAAATGAACTTTGCATGTAACCTTCGGCTGCTAAACGTAGCTCCCTGAATCATGGGATGCCTTTTGCATGTTGCATTTTTCTATCCCTGGAAAGAGCAAGGTATGCATACAAGTCAATTTTCCTTCGTCCTAGGTGGAACTGGTGAACCTAACTGCTCATGCATGTAGTTGCTCAACTGCTTGAGAAAAATCCACATTTCTGGATGGGAGTTGGGTTGGCTACACAAGCGATTTGTGCAATTTCTGGCAAAGCAACTGACTACTACCCAAATTTGTGCAAATTTTGGGCTGAATAGCCCTGCTGGGGAAAATTGCACAATTTTCACTAAGAGTATTGATTGGAAAAATTGCGCAATTATGGGGCCTAGCAGGCAACCAAACAGGATTGTGCAATTTTTGGAGGGAGGTTGTTTTCCCTCTAGAAATGCGCAATTTCTTGGGGGAGGTACATCGCCTACATTTGGACCATGTCCAGGTGATTAGCCTATGAGGGGAATGCATCAAGCTGTGATCGACAGGCTACCTTTGTGCAAGAAAAACACTGAATCTTGTGTACTTGATGAAGCAAGACAAGGTGTCGTGAAGGTTTGGTAGGGAGGCTCCAAAACGAAGCTAATGCAAAATTTTGGAGGGTGGTTGCAGCCACTACAACACTTGGCAACACACTAGTAGAAATACAACTCTCTAAATGGACCTTGTTCGTGAAATTCAAGTCTAACACCTCCGAAAGTATTGTTAAGTTCTCATCTCATCTTGGTTTCACACTAGCTTGATTGTAAGATGTGGCATCTTCCAAACTCTCAGTCGATTGACACACATTCCAAGCCATGGAAACATAGTTATTTCGAATGGGGTTCAAGGGTATATTGGTACGCAAGAAGTATAGTCATTAGAGTCTTAGTTTCATCTCTATTGTTGCTTTGCTGCCAGCAGGCCTAGACAGTATCCCACCAGAGTCACATAGGAACACAAGCATGGCTCTGCTGCCAATGAGCCTGGTTAGTACCCTGGTGGAGTTGTGTGCATCACCTCCCTGCGCAGGAAGCCTTTCTCTTCTTTCACCTTATTCATTTTGAATTTTGATTTTTTTGAATTTTTCATGTTTTCATTTTTTGAACTATGCATAGGACTTATTCATTTTAGAGGCAAAAGAGGGATCCTGACTTATTGAGAGCAGAAAAGGATGTTCCAACAGAGAAGTAGTTTATTATATCTCTGACATGCATGTTAAGGTATTCCCTATCACCTTACTCTACTTGACTAAGTTGACAAGGGTTAACCCAAAAACAACCAACTAGAGAAGGTGACACTAGTTAGCATGCAAACGTTGTGTTTTCACCAAGGTTCACTTCGAATAGTACATATTTTCCTTCAACGTATCATGATATAAAAGTAGCAAGCTCTTCATACAGAGGCAAGATGATAGATAGCCAAGTAGTGATAGTTGTACAAGCCCTCTTGTACTTCACCAAGCTCGTTTCAAGAGTCATACATGGTTTCATGTGAAACTAACCTATGAACGAAGCAAGCGAACTATACGAACGAAACAAGAGAACTAACAAACAAAAAAGGAAAACAAGAGTAAAGGTGAAAGTGGAAGAAAAGCACGTAAGTAAACAAGAAAGGAGACCAACAAACAACAAAGTGAGTAAGAAAACAAGCATGCAAGCAAACTAACTAAAAGCAAACACTACTCCTACTCCTACACTAACAGTGCATGAGCCTGATCATGTGAAGTGATTTTTCCAATGCAGCCACCGATGCATTGGTTGGCCCATGTTGGTGAAGGATTGGTTTACAAGCAAACCATTTGTGAGAACCAGTAGAGGAAGAAAGATATGAAAATGAAGACAACCACACTTCATGTTTCAAAGTGTCCATAGGACATAAGGGAGTGCAAGTGCATGATGAGCAGTCCTGGACTTATCACAGTGTTGTGTGACACTGCATACAACTTTGAAACATAAGCACACTCTCGATTGTGAGATGCAATAAAATGAAATAAACAAAGATAACTTGCGTCATGAATGAGTGCTTGCAATGTAAGATTCCTCCAGTGCATGAGCGATGGGGTTGTGCTATTCGAGTGAGGGAAGTATGATCTATGTGTGAGATGGATCTTCAATGCATACATATGAGTGATGAGGAGCCAAGTTGGGTGATTAAACGGTTTCATGATCAGAAGTGAGACTAACCCCAAGATAGCGAGGACTTGACATAACCATTAGATCAGGATGAAGTGCCTCGACGGTATTGGGTGTTTCAACTTCATCATCAAATAGATCATCATAAATTGATGGCTTCGAAAGATTAAGTGTGATAGATTCATGATCATGATCAAATATGGAATCACATAGATCACGATTGTCATGATAAAAAAAATCAACTAATTCATTGGCATCCTCATGATCAGATGAATTAAACAGAGGGATAGATGAAAAGTGGACAAACTCATCCTCTGTGTTATTCAAAAAAGACAAATGAAAGATCAAGTGGATTTCAACGAATAACTTATCGTCTCTCGTATCGAATGATGGACCAACATCCAGCAAGTTCTGTGAGTGATCAACAATGGGTTCATCTGTGGATGAAGACACACATGTGAAATCATGGATGGAAGGTTCACCAAAGATGTTATGAAAGAATGTAGGGGGATCAGATGAAAGGGAATCATTCTTCACCAAGTTTTGATGCTCAAGCTCCCACTCATACTCTTTGTGAATGACAACGCATGTTTGTTTTGCAACACCAACTCCGTCAGTGGCTTGTTCCTCATTCACAATAAGTGAAGAGTCTGAAATGGATGAACACAAGACAATATCATCTGGAGGAACACTCAAGTGCGAAGATGGAGGTCATAGAATAGAATGCATATGATAAATCGAAGGGCTCACAACAAAATCTACACGAAAATTGAGTGAAGTGATGTTAGGAGGATGTGAAAGCTGAACAAGTGTGTGAGTATGATCCTCAACATCACTCAGTAGTGCTGGAGTTGTTGAATGAGGGGAAGGCCGACAGTCAGTCGAGACAGTGACTGCATCCACATGAGATTGCGTAGCTCCCTCACTAAAGAATGTTGAGCGAGGCTTGATCTCAAGCTTCTTCTTCGGACGGGCAAATTTCTTAAGACAATACTCAAATCGGTCCCAAAGATAACCAAATTAGATTTGTCTCCTTCGAACTTGAAACTACAAGTCACAGAAGCGCTGCCAAAAATCCATAACCGATTCATGTGGAGCCTTCCATTGCTGTAACAATTTTCGGTCAATATGGTTTGGATCAAAATGATAGAATGTGTCTTTAATGAGATCACAAAAGTCCTCAAGTGAGTGCACACTGTGAGCCGGTAGGTTGAAAATCCATCGACGTGGAGATTCGTGAAGTGTGTTTGCAGGCAACAAGCTAGATAGTTCGTCAAGACACACATCTTCCTCATGAAGTATTGAGAAAGTCATGTAAGTACTCAGGCCAGGCCACTTCGCCTTCACCATCATACATATAAGTGGATAAGAGATTTAAGAATTCCCCCATGATGGTGACATATTCATGATTCGAAAAACATCGAAGAGGGAGAAGAGTGGAAGAATTCATGAAAGGTAAGAAAAGGTTCAATATTGGATGAGAGGACACAGCTTGTCATCTGGCCCTCCTTCTAGCACCATAAATGTTGATGGTGTTGGACCCACCAACATGTCAGGGGATCTCCCCAGCAAACAGTCCCAATTAGACCTCAAACTGTTTGGTGTAGGAGTCCCAACACTGGGTCGAATAACAATGCCTTAACTACAATTTCGCAAAGAGGCAAGTAATATAACTCTGTTGGTAGGAAGGGTGTGACCGCTACAGTGAGTCAAGGAAGGTGCATGAGAGGTTCTAACATAGGTGGGTTGAGATGAGTTCACCCCTTAGCAACCTGTAATAGTACTAGGATGGGAAGGGAACACATGAGCAAAGATACATCACAAGCTAGAAAGCAAGTCAGCTTGCAATCCAAAGTGATGGTTAAACCAATCGACACATTTCAAAAAGATTCATGCATAATCATATGGAACAGTGCACACATGCATGCGTAAGAAATCAAAAACATATGCCATTTAGAGTAAATAAGACAGCTAGAATACAATAAAACACATGCATGAAACATGTTGGCTCTTATTATATAAATAAGTGTAAATTTCAATCATACAATACATCCATATACACCTACTATCCCCAATCGTGGAACGTTACAGCCACATCTACCTACTCATCCAAAGAGATGAACTAGCTTCGTGTAGTGGAGAAGCCAAGGCGCATTACAATACTATCCAAGCTCTCTCCAAGATAGTCTTATCGGAAGCTTGGTTGACCAAAAGCCTATACAACTAGTTATGAGGGACTATTTATAGAAAAGGGTGGGGTGACCCTTGACATTCCCCTTTGTGATAGTTCAACTACCCTCATGACGCCTCACCTACTCTATGACTGTTACATGCAACTATTGACACTTGAGTTACACTTGACATGACTTTACATTACAATTCACATGTACCCATGTAAACAAAATGGCTTGAGCAAGCCATGCTAGATATCACTCTGACTTAGACAAGCATGGAAGTCCAGCTCCTCAACATCCTGATGCTGATCAACAGTAACATATTGATGCCAAGATCAATAGTCCTTGATGGTGTCCGTGTGCTCTGTAGTGTTGTTTTAATCAACCTTAATTGACTTCAGGTCTTGTTGTTTCAATTGAGTTCACTCTTTCTATGCCGATACACTCTAGCCAAGCATAAGAAAGTGCAGAGAAGCTATACAAGGTGTCACTGATCTAAATTAATGAATCAAAACATGTGTGTAGATACAAAAACACTCTATAAAATTAATAAAAAATCGTAGCTATTGAAATAAAGGCACGCCACACAAGAACTAACATCTATTCCAGCTGGTTACTATTTCTCTGTTATTTAACTCTATGTAACAACATAAGATAAATAGAAATAGCAACAAATACAATCCACGATTTGTATAGAAACAACAAAAAACCATAAATCAATAAACTGTACTGAAATGTACACTACCTAATCACTGCAATCCCTACCAAAGAGGAGGGCCCGTCCTCCTCAGTAGGGCGTAAGAAGAACAAAAAAAGTGATTAATGAATTAGTTGGAAAGTAACAACATCATCGTGCCAATTTATATTGAATAAGTTTAGGATTACAAAAACAAAGTAACAATACTCTTCTATATGTCATCTTCTAATAAATAAAAATTTGAGTCCTTTATAATTATTAGAACCCAAAAATTAGAAAGCATATCAGTCATGAGAATCTCTGGATTCTCATGCTAATAAAAAATAAAGAAGTTACAACTTATTACTAAATAAATATACATCAGTTGCAATTGCTTGAGTCTTGTTCTTTCAAAAATAAATAATCTTATTTCCGACAACTGTTATGTGGAATAGTACCCACATTTCCAGCTTCGATCCAACAACATTGAGCAAATGGTGGTTTGGGATGATGTGGCATAACTGACAACAACATTGTTGATGTGATAGTGGATCCACACGAGGTGTAACAATATCCAATGTTTAACAGCAACCTGTGATAGCATCCAGTGTGTAGCAACAATCTGTTACAGCAACAACGTGTAACAACAATGATTTGTAACAACACCTAGTATATAGCAGCAATCTGTAACAGTGCTCAAGGTGTATCATTGAATTGTTCTACCCTTTCCTGCAATTAATCCTTGCTACCTATTTGCTTCATAGGTTCATTCGTGCGAGCTAGCACTTGAAAAAGATTAACTTCCCAAAATACTTCTTCAATGCTTTCCTAGTTAACCACAAAAAGGAATAAAGCCTCATATTATTCGGTAAAATACAACAAAGTAACATGATAGTAAAATGGATTAAAGAGGTAAGAAAACAGAGAGTTTGGTCATATAAGGGCATAGGCTTGGAGGACAGAAAGGTCAAAATAGGGGAAAGAATGTGCAGAAAATAGGTAAAAAACCACACCCAACATCTCCCACCAACTGAAGCAACTGCATGTCCCCATGCATAATCTTAGTTCCTTCTATTGTGCCCCTAGTGGAAATTTGTGAAATTGTAGGCACCAACAGTATCATTGCCCAGAGCTTTGAATCCCTAATCGACCATTAGCTCATGTGGCCAAGATTCCTCTTCATAATCACACAACTGATAATCAAGCTGATACCCCTCCAATGGAAACCAGATCGAAGGGAGTTTGAACCATAGGCTAATCCATAACGCCCCTAGCGTCATCAAAATCTGAGCATATTCTAGCACCCATGTAACAACAGCCACAAAGTTCTTGTACTCAAAGGGGTCTCCTTCCTGCAATTCTACACTACAGGTCTCAGTGCGTTTGAGACATCCGACTAACACTTGGCTCATCATGTTTTCAAACAAACTAAGGTAAATCCTCACAATTCTCCTTCTGCAAATGGTTGATTGATCTCTAATTTTAGGATTTCTTAGGAACCGTCCGAACTCTCGTCAGAGTTCATAAGCCATTCCTGGTTCAGCCCTGACCCATAATGTTGTATTTTCCTCATTGGTCTCTATTGTTTTCTTGGCCAATTGCAACTCAATCTGATTCCTCATAAATGAGAGGAATGCCTGCAACTACAAGTCTCCCAGGAAAGAAATAACACTCACTACAATCCTCGTGCTCACATGTTCGCACATCATATTGTACAAGAACAACTCGCACAACAAATTTTAGTCATCAAAATCATAGGAACGAAAAATTTCTAAGAAGGTTCAGGCTAAAGAACCCATATAGGACCTGTTCTCACAAACTACCCTTAACTGGAACAAGCAATAATGTCCCCACAGGAACATAGGGTATGACGGGGATGGCCACTTGCATGCTAGCAGGTTTAGAGCAAGGTCATGGAGTTTAATATTATCAAATTTCAGGTCAAAGACCTCCCGATGTAGCTGATGCATCTATTCATCATTTTTCTTCATAATTTCTTTATGCCTCTGTGCCTCCTCTTCTCTTTCCCATTCTTCATTTTAATCATTTTTTCTCTCGGGGAATCCATCATTCTCTTATGCGTCTTGAGTGGAATCACTCCCTCCGGCAGAGAGAGTGCTAGCTGCTTCTAGTTTTGCAGCTCTGCCAATATCAACAATTTCTCGGAACACCATGCTTCAACATGACCCAACATTCCCCCACATGCATAATCAATTAAAGGTGTAGTAACCTCCTGGGGTGAAACTATCCCACCTGAGCTGCTAGTTCTTGTGTGACAATAGCTTCGTGAGTGGGTTTTATCATAGTTTCTTTATTTTCCTCATCAACTTCCATTTTTACTGTAGGTTCTTGTGTGGAAACATTAATATCTGTAGGCTTCTGTTCATCATTTTCCTTCGGACCAGCTTTGGTCTTTGCTGCTAGTTCTTGTGTAACAACTACAGCGACCATCAACTCATGGATATTATCTTTTCATTCCTCCTCTTGGTTGATTTCTTCCTCCACTATTGTTCCTGGTGAAACAACAGTGTTAGCCAAGGTTTCCTGTATATCCATTACTTTATCGCTCATTGTGGGTTGTATTGTCTCGATTGCTAGTTCTTGTGTATTAGCAACGTCCTCGATAGGTTCTGGTGTAATAGCTTCCCTGTTGTAAGTTTGAATCTCCCTCGAGGTAGTGTTTGTTGTACAGACTTTGAATCCGGCTTCCACCAACTTCTCAGCATAGGCTATGCACAGAGTGCCTAGGATTTCTCTACTTCTAGCCCTGTCCACGGCCTCTGCCAAAGTATCTAACCCTGGGGCTCTTGGCTCTACCTTTCTTACTACTAGTTGTTCCCTCAATTCTTTAATTTATTTTTCTAAAATATCAATTTTTGACAGCAAAGACTAGGTTTTTCTCTTACCAAGTGAAGGAGGCTTTTCTAGCTGAGCTTGCTTCTCGTCCTTCTGCTTGACTACTTCTTTGTCCTTTCCTAACATGGATGGGGACTTTGGGTACCTTCTAACCCTTATTCTTTGCTTCGGCCTTCAGTCGCCAATCGGTTTATCAACCGACTTCTTGTTGACCCTCACTATCGAGAACTGAGGTAGCTCTTTTGTCACTTCTGGAGTTTCCCCAGCCATCTCTGTTTGCCTTCTGCGAGTGGTCCTAGGCCTTTTTCGCATGAATTCCTCCCAATTCTTACCTTGTTGTCTCAAGGCATCCAACACAATGAGTTTAATGAGGCCATGTGTTACACTAAAATTTGTCACCATGACTATCTGCAGTTAGTATGGCTCCATCAACAGTCATACTATCCTCCTTGTCAAGCCTTATACCTCTGCTCTCCATGTCAAACTTCAAGAAAGAGAGAAAGTCATCAAAAATCATTTTTATCTCTGGGTACGCAGGTTCTCTCTACCTTGCCTGCGTGTACGCATCCCAAGCTCATTGTACCTGCGTACTTGTACGCTCTGTAAGTCAAGGGATGGGTGCGTACTCCTGTAAAGGTCAAAAGGCGCGAGTTTCATCTTAAAAAAGTTACTTCTGGTCACTTCTAGAGCCTTCTAGAAGAGTGTTTGACGTGTATTGAGCGCCTCCAGATGGTTCATGCATCCCTATGATAGAGGAACTTATCCCATCAAGAGAGGAGCTACCCCATCCAAAAGAGGGAGTATCCCATTGATGTTGGAACTGAATAACTTCCTCTAGAACACTATAAATACAGGCCTTGGACCAGAGGAGGGGAGGTTGAAAGCTGAACATTCCAAAGGGTAGATGCTGCTGGAATTAGGACTTCCATTGTAAACTTGTGAGGAGAGATTACCATCCTTTCTTGTTTCATTTGAAGTGGGTGAGCTTGTGAAAGTAGAGGAAAACTCTTGCTGGACCCTGGGAGGAACTTTCACAACACCAAGGCTCGGGTTGTAATGGTTTCTTTTGTTTCCTATTAATACAAATAAGTCCATTCTTCTCAATAATTTGTTATTAATGAGTTATTTCATATACTCCTTGGTCTATATGTTGAATATGTTTTATTTTATGGGATATTCAGGTGTTATGTAATCGTTTCATTTTTAGTGCATGCAGGTTTCGAAGTGAAGGAGGAGCTCATCTGGATCAACAAGGCTAGACTACTACAACAACGTTGGACTACAGATAGGATCTAAAACACTTGGTTTCTCGTGTAATAAATGCATGTTTAGAGAAGGATTGCTCTTAATTGTCTTGTTTGTCACTAGAAAGTCTTAGGCTTCTAGGGAGGTTGGTTTTGTCCGCAAGATTAATTCTTTCCGCATGACAAGACTAAAGAAAAATACTTGATCTACTTCTACAACCAATTTAGCGGAAGCTTAATCGAACATGAGCAACGTCAATAAGAACACATATAACTAATAAGAAGGAATCAATCACACATAACATAAAAGAATTTATCTAGGGAAAGCCTCAGCTTAAAACCCCAACTCTGTATTATCATACAAGTGGAAAGATAGCCAATATTACAAAAAGAATTAGCTCAAAAGCTATCTTTCTCTCTCTGCGATACCTCTGCTACTCATAGACATTGAAAGGCCTCTATCTAACATTTGGTATACCCTCCAAGCCTCTAATTTATTTTCACAATTCTGATTGGGGTCTAGTGCAGCCACTTGTGTGAATTGGCCTCTTCATACACTCACTAACCTCTGATCCAACTACGCAGTCTTGAAGGAGATAAATCCTTCTCCATGGATGAGCTTCGTTTATAGGAAAAAATTCATCCAACTGATAGTACACTGTCCCTTCTCTAATCTCAATTGGGTCTCTGTCTAAACTGACATACATGAGTTATTCATGAGAGAATCTTTAGTTATCTGAAGCACAGCAGTTATATGCAAGCATGCATTAACTAACTGAACTCACGTTAATGTAAACAAATTGTTTAAATCAATCTAACTGGACTTCACTCAGTTAACTGAGCTAACTAATTAAAACTCAATATTACAACTCATCCTTATCTCTTTAACTGATGGATAAATTCCTCAATTAATAGATAAACTGTTGCATGTCCTCACATAAACTTCAAGTTTGATTTTCCTTAACTAATTAACTCAAGATGAATTAATTAATTAATTTACAAATGGTTGTTAATATCAAATTCGAATTTTAGTTCCTATTTTTAGTCCAGGGACTGACTAAAATAGGAATCCATCGTGAACCCCTAAAAATAGAATGTTATTTTTAGCACTTCAATTTTTCATTCCCTGTTGCTCAATCCAGCACTGGTACTCAAACTATTATTTTTCGCTGTGCTATTTTTAGCATTTCTTGCTACCATTTTCAACACATTCCTATAACCTTAATGCCTTAGAGGAGGTCCCACTGACTAGGGAAAAGGACTAACATGCCTAATAAGGTGAGGGAACAATTTTACAATCAAGATTCATCCATAATCCAAATCATCACTTTATCCATGTTAGAATGCCCAGAACATTAAGTAAAATCACTTGATTGCAAAATGGTTAAATTACTTGTCGTGTGGTAGCCCACTTTTATTAAAGGGGAATGATAGATGGTAAGGGAGGTATGACTCATGGAAATAGTGGAGGAATGTGGCATATCATCATAACTAAGCGATGTGTAGGGTTATTGGCTATATAACTGTACAAGATAGGAGAAAAAATTTCTCCTGTCGAGTTACCCATGTTTGGTGGGTAATATGGACTTCATTCACCTCTGTCATGTATTTTATATGTTTAATATTTTTATCAATTGGCATGAAATTGCAAGTTGAATGCAGCTTTGCGAAGAGATACTAGTTAGTGGAAAAGATGTACTAATTAAGTATATAATTTTGGCAACAATTTTCATCATTTATTGGATTCCATAGAAAATCGTGGGATTAAGTTAATACAAAATTTTACAATGAATGCAACTTTGTTGAGAGATATTGATTAGCGGAAATGTGTTATTTTGAGCATATATGTTTGGCAATGGTTGTTATATTTATATTGGAGCTCATAGAAAGAAATCAATGGATCAAGTTAGAGAGTTGTGGAACCTGTAATTCTCACTTTATGTTGTAAACTTGAAGATATACACATTTTTTTCAAGAAATATTATTTTATGGCAGCGGTAATTAAGGCAGACTACAAAACTAGATGAATGAGTTTTCATATTAAGTGTAGTGAGAGTTAGATAAGGTTAATTCAAACGAGAATCAAAGCAACCCATCTCATATGTAAGTTTATACAAAAATATCTATGGTTTACATAAGAATCTTCCTGAATTTTTAGTTTGAAAACCCATAAAAGTCATAGGGTTGTGCGGACACTTAAAATGTGGTGTAGCCTTTAAGCTCATAGAATTGAATCTAGTTGGAATGCGACGCCATTGTAGAGTTTATCAAGGAATGTTTCCACTGGATAATCAATATCTAGAAATAATTCAAGCTCACTTAAATGTATCACTGAAGGTGGAGCAGGAACTTCTTTGGAAACCAAAATCACAATCACCATGCTACATAAGTCAAATATCAATTGAGAAAAATGGTTTTCAACATTTTGGCATACATAAGGTTTTGATTAATAATAATTGGCTCTGTTACCCACCAAAAAGTGGGTACCAATAGAAGAAAATATTTATCCTCTTTGGACAACCAACCAACTAGTATCCCTATGTGATCAACACATAGCATCATGTCAAGACCCGCAACTTCTTGCTCCAATTAGATTTCTCTCCCATCCGGCATTCCTTCTTGAAGGAAGGTAGGTCATCAATCAACAAGTACTTTAACAATTTTGAAATTATATGCCTTAACTTAATTTTATGGGCATACTAATATGGATCAAGGGGAAAACTAAATGATTGACACATCTCGATTGTATTCTTTCTCCCTAACTTCACCTGGGAAGTTAGTATTTGACTCTAGTGGGACCTTCTCTAAGGCCTTATTATATCAGGAAGGGCACTACTAGGGAAGAATTGATTGAAGTAGTGTGTCCAAGGCAATCCATACTTACAACTTTCCAAATTCCCCCCTATACATCTCTGTTCTTCGATTTAGTGGTCATTGATCATTGGGATTGGCACCCTTCATCCTCATCCTTGAGTGTGGGCCCAAAAACTAATCATTAACGATTGATGCAGCTAAAATAAAGGCAAAAACATAAGAAAGTCACAATGAAATAATAATGTAAAATGAAAAATATGGTTAAGACATTTATTTAGCATGTGGGAAAAATCCTAGCATGAGATCTAACCCCCTTGTTATCCATCACCCAATTCCTCAAGCATTTGATGCTTAATCAAAAGAAAGGAACTCTTGTATGTCCCAACCCGATGAGTGATAATTGCTTCATCTTAAAGGGGTAATGGAAAATTTCAAAAGAAATATTAGGCTCCTCAACTATGAACTCAAATAAAAAAAAAAAAATCATAAAGAAGTAAATGGCTCACCAGAGGGGTGGGAAAAGCGGTTCAAGGAAAGGGGTGACCCATGCTTCCACAATTTCTCCCTCCCTACATCTATGCACTTAGAATGTTGGACCACCATTAGTTGGTCACAAGGCTATGGAACTTTTTCTTGAAGTCTTTCCCACCCGACAACCATTATTATCACATACACCTATGGATTTATGGGCTAACCTAGGACATGTCACTCCCCTTGGGGGTTGGAAACACCTAATAGGTTTGTTGACCTAACTATCCATAATATAATAAGTGAGGTAACTACATTACATGTCCTGATATAGTTAGACATTTTAATGTGAGCTATGTGTGAAGTATTATTGTTCCCCAAACATTATCTATGGTCCACTATGATGCATTTATGTTTATTGTACTTAATGATTATTGACTTGACCTTGAGAGGGTTTTATCAAGTGGTGCTATCACAACAGTAGAGGTCTCTTGAGAGATGATTCTCATCTCACTTAGCAACATTCTAGAGGTTGATTTATCTAGTCCAAAGAGCAAGTTTGACCTTGTTGTTGCAGTGTTCCCCACCCAAAGGAGAGTTTTGGGCTATGATATGGTTCCACATGCTAGTTTCCTCCCTTGAGTAGCTGAATATGCTAAAACATTGGGCCAATGAGAATTGGTTTTGGATTTATTAATGATGTTGAAAAATGGACCTAAGATGCCCACAAGATGACCTTGACACTTTTTTATGGGCATTGTTTATTCCAAAGTATGGATGATGATGGTTATCCTTGAGATGATAGGGGATGGCTTGCATTTTTGAAACTTGGATTTTCATTGATGTCGACCCAAAAGAAGCTTCATCTCTAGTAACAAAAATTGCAAGGGAGATCGATGATATTTCAAGAGAGACCATCATCAATTGATTTTCCTCTTCATGTCAATTCAAATGATAGGTGGTATGCCTCATAATTCTTGACGAATGAGATTATATGCCTCTGTAAAGATTAGAGCCCCATTTTTGGTCAAAATCCCCAAAGGAGATGCTACAAGCAATTTTTGGTCAAGAATCCCAAAAGGAGATGCTACAAGTAATATTTGGTCAAGAATCCCTAAAGGAGATGCTACAAGATTTTTTTGTTCATTCAAGAAAATTAAAATAGTTGGTCTTATCCTATTCTAATCAAAAGTAATTTTTTATCAAGGAAAAAATAACCAAAAAAATAAATTAAAATGATTGCGTGGTTTTTGGCTGCAAAATTAACTTTTAAAATTCAAATTTAAATTTGTCTCCCTCTAGTTTTAAATTCGATTTCCCCCTCAAGGAGTGGCCTTGGCCACTATAAATTCTCATTTGTCTACCCTCAAATGATTATCTTATGCGCTTGATCTAGCATATCTACTACAGCTTTTGTTGGGGCCTTGAGTAGTCACATTTATCTAAGCAACAGGTTGAAGATTGATGAAAGTTTTGGGCTTAATTTTATGTCTTTTGGTTATGGTCATTGGCTAGGAAACCAAGTTTTTTTTAGGCTATTAGGCCTCTTTTGATCCAAATCTGGAATGTTCCTGAGGCCCTTTTTCATGGAAGACATAGTCTAAATCTAGGATTATTTGTTGTGGATAATCGCCCCCTATGGTAGGGAATAATCTCGTATCCTTCTATGAAACTTTTATTGAGATTTTGGGTCCGGTTTTCATGACAATTGGATCAGTGTTGTGGCATTAATTAGCCCTCCAAGGAGTCACATCTGGGGCAATTTTTTCTGGAGCAATTCGGCCCCTTTGATAACCTTCATTTGAAGCACTTTGGCCCTCCTTGGATCATTTATGTAACATTGTTCTTTTGGCCCTAAAGAAGGAATTATGACATGTCATATGGGAACATATTAGAGGTTCATTTTTGACCTTTTACGACCAGTTATGAGGCTTAACTCCAACCACATCTATGGCATCTCTTGAGGTTGACTTCGATGGCACATTAGGGCATCCTTGTGTATTATTTTGTTAGTGATTTACATAGTTTTGAAGGCATATTTGTGCCCCAATATGAGACATCATATAAATCCTTTCATTGAGGGTTTGAAGGGTTCTATCGTTGGGTTAATCAATTAAGTGTTGCATAATCTCCGAGGTACATTCGACCTTCCAATCTAACCAAGATTTATCACAAGTTGTTGGGTTATTTTGTAGAAACAATCAATATAATTTTCTAAACCTCTCTGTAGAAACCCTAATTGGCTTAAGGATTGATTTGAGGATTAATTTGCATTATACTCAGACCTATCTCTAGTCTCCCTTCTGACGAATATTTCAAAAATATTGATCTAAGTCTTGTGGATGACTTCCATTTCAGTATTGTGGCATCTCTGTTGAATTTAATGTATAATGGTTACTCCTTGTTGGACACAATTGTGTAGCAGAATTTTTACATACCATTCCTGAATGTCTTCAAAGATCTTTCAATCTCAAGCCTCTTAATGTGTTTGATCTTTGTAGCACTAAGAACCCTTATCAATCTCTGAGCATAAGAGCCTTATCATATATCAACATTAGGAATCCTATATTAATGGCAACAAAGAGGGTCGGACGAGCATCAATGTTTTGGAATCTAAGGTAGAGCATTAAAAAAAAATGGTGGATAAGGATCATATCAGTTACTAACATATTCATACATCAATGGAACCAACTTAAGGGCATCTTCATGGACGTCACTGGCATGTGTGCATCGATAGAATTAAGGTAAGGTCAGAGAGCAATAATTTCTCAGACTTGTGTTAAATTGTGTTGTTGAAGAAGTTTGGTTTTATATTGTGCATATAAAGAATACATCATTTGTAAAGGGGTTTATTTAATACTTTTTAAGTGGGTCATTATCCCTGGTGTTGAACTTCCACAACCTTGGGTCTAGGTTACAGTCTTAAAATCATTAACGCTACCAAACCAAGAATATCAACCATAAACTACTTTCCACAATGGAAATATAAAGCAGTAAATCACATATGCACAAATATACACTATTTTTAACAAAATTGTACAATAATGTACAATCACTAATCTTAGTTATATTAAACCAAATCTAAATAATACAATAGTTTAGGGTATACAAGATATAATGACAAATGCCACTGCAACTTCTATGTCGTATCTTATCATGTTGGTCCTTCACTCTAGTACTGCTCACTAGTAGTGCCTCAGTCCATCAAGGCCACTACACATCGAGACTCCAAGAGGGATTCCACCTAAAAATGCTACAAGTCACTTCTTCTGCATGTACACGGTCTCATCAAACTATTCTCTAGGCTGGCCAATACCTGAGCTCCAATCTTCCTTAAGTGGCCTTTTTGGTCCATCAAAGAGCTACTCATAAGGCTCCAACCTTCACCCAATCACGCATCAACAATGTCTTTCTTGTCTATTTCTCTAGGGCTACTTTGGGTAGCCAACACACTACCTCCAATCATATAAATGGCACCCAATCACGTCATTGTCAATTATGCTCCTAGGAAGACTCTCCACCTCCTCGGAAGATCCTCCACATGGCACCAACAAGCTGCTACAATCACAATCCAAACGCGGCCAACCCTTGACCCAACACTCCTCCACAAAATGTTGTTTTCCTCCACTGTTTCTTGTTTTCCCTGCAACTCTAGTTAGGGCACAGAATTTAGCCCTTAATCCTCCACGCAGTGAGCAAAAAATACCTTCTAAGACTGCGGTCCTCTTTGGAAGGGCTCCTCCTCATCCACACTGCCTAAAACACTTTCTCTCTACCTCAACACTGCCTTGGAACAACCTTAGTTGTTGGCTATGGCCTGTGGCCTAGCACAACAACAAGTTGTGGCTCTCGGCCCCTCCAAAACACACCCAAACAACCCTCAAAACAACCTTGTTTTATGCCTCAGCTCCTCGCCCTTAACTTCCCAGAAAATAGGTCCTTGAAAAGAAACCAAATAGCCCTTGATACAACTCATTGTCACCTACAACAACTCAACCTCCATTACATGCCTCTCCACACTGCTCCTCAACCTCCTACCACATTGTTATTGACCTCTTCTAGCTGTGGCTATTCTTCACCAAATCAAAGCTCCCTTTGCAGGATATGTTGCACACAAATGGATGCCTAAAACATAAGTGTTCACCCTCTTTTTATAGGCTAAAGAGGGGCTTCCATGAATTATGAAGAGATACACCTATTGGAATTATTTACACCACACCTACATGACTTGTCAGCCAATAATTGACTTGTCAACTTCAAAAATTCGTTTCTCTCTAACAACAACTCGGAATCAGATGATTCTCATTGTGTTGGAATCATCTCATTGAGCACTATCATCCTCATCCATCACATGTCTTAAATACATCATGGTTTTGGCCCAAACATTGATGGGTGAAAACCCCCACACTTGGGTTCCAAGCCCACAAACTACCCTTGTGGTGCTTTTACCTCCAAACCCTGAACCCTAGGGCTTGGAGTACCTCGCAAGCTACACAAATCAACACTCCCTCTTAGTGAGGGAGGTACTTCCAAGACTAGGAAGGCTCTCGTCATCATCATCAATGCTATCAACACTTGCCTAAATCCTAGCGCTCACAATCGTAACAATCCCTATATGGTGAACTATGCCCTTCTTGGAAGTGTCATTGTCACTGCTGGAAGCACCCTGATTCTTCTTTTTATCCTGTAACGTCTTCCACTCTCTCCACGACTCCTTCTTGGTAGTTGTAGGAGCACCCTTGCTCCCTGCTAACCACGTGTTCTTCTTGGATTGCAGAGTTTCCCTCTGAATCTACAATCTCCTCTCAAACTAGACTCCCTCTCAATCTCTGGAACCTGGACCATCTCGGGAAGGTGTACCTTCTTCTCGGGAACATGTACCTACTCATTTGAAGCCTGCACCTACACTTGCACCTACTCTTACTTCTCTGGAACCTGCACCTACTCCACCTTCTTCTTTCCATGATCCACAGGCTTTCCTGTCAACCTGTAGAGACCATGCTGTCTAACTCTGAGTACAATCCTATCGGACTTAGAGCCTATAAGCCTGAGTCTTGCCTTCTCATCCTGGAACAAGACCTCAAACCCCTTCCTCTCAATCATCGAGATAGAAATCACGCTATATTTGAGTCCTGATACAAACAGTACATCTTATACCCACATCACACGTCATGTCTCCATCCTGAATGGCACAACCCCTAATCCCCGAATCTCCAACTAACTCTTGTCACCCAACACCATGTGTAAATTTGAGTCCCATTTAGCTAGAGTCTCAAAAACATCATGTGACCCTATCATATGCTTCGTTGCACCATTTTCCACGTACCATCCATCCTCATTGATAGTACCCTATGAGAAATGAGAAATCATAGCAAAGTCCTCCTCTTCTAATCTCTTAGAGATATCATCTATCTCAGCTAAAGTGGAAATACCAGTGGCCTGCTTCCCTTTATTTTTCTCATCAATCCCTTCTTCTTCATTGGACATCTTGATGAATAATGACCCATCTCTCCACAATTAAAACACTTGATTTTAATCAATTCCTTCTTTTTCTTACCTTCATTTGCGATGCAAGTGTCATGCCATCATCTAAAGCCTTCTTCTTCGAATGAAGATCCTCGCCTCACAAGTCTTCCTGAATGAAGTCATCCCATAACCTATCCTAGTCTGGAAGCTTCTCCTTAGCAATGATCCCTTTGATGAAGGGCTTCCAGTCCTTGATGAACCGTTTCAAGGAAATCCTTACCATATCTCCATCTTAGGTAGACACACCAATGGCAGCAAGCTCATATTTGACCTAAGACAATATCGTCAGATATGAGGTCACACTTTCACCCTTTATCATCTTGGTGGACTTCAAATTATCTTACAATACCATTACATGGTTCTCGTTCTTATTCTTGAACAAATTTTGAAGATCCATCCACATCTCATGTTCATTGTTCTTCCTAGACAAATGAGGTATCAGGGCATCCTTCACACCATCTAGGATGATCAATCTCACCCTTGCATCCAAATCTTCATATATTTCCAACTCCTTAGATTCAGTTGGTTTCTTGATCTCTTTCTCAGCGAACTCCTAGAGCATATTGACCTATAAGACCAACTTTATCCTTTCCTTCCAAGGACTATAGTTGGAAAACCCCTCCAACTTGTCCTCATATCAGAGACCTTCCTACAACTTCGACATTATAGTGAGCCCTTCACTTACAACGTTACCAATTCCCTCTCAAGTTATACTTTGTTGCACATAATTATTATTTAATTACTTCCAAAGTAGCTCAGACACGCTCTGATACCATGTTGAATTTCCACGACCTTGGGTCTAGGTTAGAATCTTAAAATCACTGATGCTACCAAACCAAGAATCTCAACCATAAACTACTTTGCACAGCGGATATATAAAGAAGTAAATCACATATGCACAAATATACACAGTTTTTAACAAAATTGTATAATAATGTACAATCACCAACCTTTTTTATATTAAACCAAATCTAAATAATACCACAGTCTATGGTATACAATATATAATGACAATCATTGATGCAGCTTATATGTCGTATCTTGTCCTGTCGATCCTTCGCTCCCATACTTCCCACTAGTAGTGTCTTAGTCCATAAAGGTCACTACACATTGAGACTCCAAGAGGGCTTCCATGTAACAATGATGCAAGTCACTTCTACTAAATGTACATGGGCTCATCAAATTGCTCTCTAGGTTGGCCAATACTCAAGCTCCAATTTTCCTTCTAGTAGCCTCTTTTGTCCATCAAAGAGCTACTCATAAGGCTCCAAATTTCACCCAATCACGAATCAACAATGTCCTTCTTGTCTACTGCTTTAGGGCTACTTTGGCTAGCCAACACATTTCCCTCCAATCATATCAATGGCACCCAATCACAACACTGTCAATTTTGCTCCTAGGAAGACTCTTCACCTCCTTAGAAGATCCTCCACATGGCACCAATAGGCTGCTACAATCACAAACCAAACATGGTCAACCCTTGACCCAACACTCCCCCACAAAATGTTGTTGTCCTCCACTGTTGTTTGATGTTTTTGCAACTCTGGTTAGGGAACAAACTTCATCCCTTAACCCTCCACGCAGTCAGCAATAAATACCTTCTAAGATTGTGTTCCTCCTTGGAAAGGATCCTCCACGTCCATGCTACCCAAAACTTCCTATCTACCTCAATGATGCCTTGGAACAACCTTAGTTGTTGGCTATGGATTGCGTCCTAGCACAACAACAAGTTGTGGCTCTCGGCCCCCTCCAAAACACACCTAAACAACCTTTTTTATGTCTTAGCTCCTCAGCCTTAACTTCCCAGCAAAATATTCCTTGAATAGCAACCAAATAGCCCTTGAAACAATTTTTTGTCACCTACAGCGACTCAGCCTCCATCGCAGGCCTCTCCGTGCTGCTCCTCATCCTTATACCACATTTATCTTGACCTCCTCTAGTTGTAGCTATCCTTCACCAAATTAGAGCTCCCTTTGGAGGATATGTTGTGAACAAATGGATTCCTAAAACACAAGTGTTCACCCTCTTTTTATTGGCTAAAGAGGGGCTTCCACAAATTATGAAGAGACGCACCTATTGGAATTATTTACACTAGGCACTACATGACTTGACAACCAATAATAAACTTGTCAACTTCAAAATTTATTTTGTCTCTAATAACATCTCGAAATTGGATGATTCTCATTGTGTTGGAATCGTCTCGCCAAGCACTATCATCCTCATCCATCACATGTTGCAAATACATCATGGTTTTGGCCCAAACATCAATGGGTACAAAACCCCATACTTGGGTTCTAATCCCACAAGCTTCCCTTGTGGTGCTTTTCCCTCTAAACCCTAAACCCTAGGGCTTAGAGTACCTCCCAAGCTACACAAATCAACACCTAGTATGAGAGCCCACATTTATTTCTCTATTTTATTTTTTAGGGTGGTTGGGCAGTGTAACGCAGGAGGGTTAAGTCTCCTTCAGGTTGGAGCCTGAAAATACTTCAAGGTGGCAGGCAGGTGCTAGGGAAAGTTGGAGCTTACAGGGTGTTAGAGCATCCTATCAGTTGTAGCTTATAAAACTAAGGTGTTGGAGCGTCCTTCCAATTGGAGTTGGTAAAACCATGGTGTAGGAGCATCCTTTCAGGAGTTGGAGCTACTTGATAAAATTTAATGCTTTTCTAGAATACTGGGAAGTTGGGGCTTCCCTATTCAGTTGTAGCTGAAGTATTTTTATACTCATTAAATATAAGAAAAGTGTTTGGTGGTTTTCCTCTCAAATTGGTTTCCACCTAAAAATTTATTATGTATTGTTCATGATTTATTGTTAATGCTATGAAAAATAATCACTGAAATATTGATTCACCCCCCTCTCATTTGTTCCAATAATTGGTATCAAAGTAGGTTCCTACACAATTAGTATAACCACTAGAAGGGAGATCATGGAATGCAAAAAGATCAGAGTTCCAGTAGTTAATGGACAAAACTATGCACTTTGGAGTGGACAAATGAAAGCATATGTGCAAGCACAGGGACATGATGTCTAGCAATCTATTATGACTTGATACAAAGAGCCCTCGACTCCTCCAATAGATGATGTAGCTAAGTATGATAGTAATTCTAAAGTTAGGAATGTTATTTTGAACGTTCTAATAGAGTCAATGTATGTTAAAGTAATGCATTTCACATCTACAAAATATATTTGGGACAAACTCCAAAATATATATCAAGGGGACAAAAAGGTCAGCGAGGCAAAGATTCAGACCTTCAAAGGGAAATTTAAGTAGCTGAAAATGAATGAAGATGAAAATGTTGCCACTTATTTTCCCCAAGTTGATGAAGTAGTAAACACTATACAAGGATTAAGAGAACCAATGGAAAACAAGGTAATTATCTCAAATATATTGAGATCACTTCCGATAAGATTTCATGCTAAAGTCTCAGTGTTGGAAGAAATAACAGATTTAGAAATTGTCAACATGGATGAGCTACATGGAATACTTATAGGTTACGAAATGAGAACAGAGTAGGAGAATCCATCTAAGAGATAATCATGTTTTACAACACCTAAGAAGATAAAGAAAAACATGCAATTGTCCAAGACAAACCCTAGTTGCAGCTGCAGTGAAGTTTCAGATGAAAAAATAGCTAGCTTTGTGGGAAAATTGAAAAGGGGAACAAGAAAGTACAAAGGTAAGTTTCTCTTAAAGTGTTTCAATTGTGGTGATATTGGTCATTTTTGCTTCAAAGTGTCATTAAGAAAAGAACTCAGACAATGATGATGAAGAATAAGCTCATAGGAAAGTAAAGAAGAATCAAAGAAAATACAATAAGCAAAGTAAAAAGAAAGGTTTCTACTCAAAAGAAGATAGCTCTTCCTTCAAGGAAGAAAGCGATAACAATAGTGAAAATGACATAGGAATAGAATTATTCATGGGAAGGGATGACCGAAAGGAATCTCCCAAAGAAGATGAAGAGGAAGGGGAAGTAGATATTTAAAGAGAACTTATCATCGCCTTAAAGGACCTAAAGGTAGAAAGAAGAAATGTCGAGACATTGGAAGCTGAATTGAGTGAACTAAAGAAACACACTAAAAGTATCAATAATAATTCTGAAGAATCAGAGAATATTATCATCAATATAAAAGTAAATTTAGAGGAGGCCAAGAAAATTGAAGAAACATGCAAAAGGGAACTGGAAGAAAGTAATAGGACAAAGGAAGATTTGGAAGCAGAAATAGTCTCTCTAAGAAAAGAAGCACAAAAAATAAGTATCCAACAGAATTTATGAACAACACCAAAGTGTTGGATGAAATTATCAATAGTCAAAGATCATGTGATGACAAGATAGGATTAGGATACAAGCCCACATTTGTTAAGGGTTCAAGATCCATGAAAACAAAAGCTAAACAAAAGACCTACGCATATATTGTCAATCCTATCAAGGAAGAAAGCATGGTTGCAAAAGAGAAGTTTCAAGATAAGAAAATGTGAAATTAGCAATATACAAATGAAGGTCTCTAGAAAATTGTATCAAATAAAAGATCCCCCACTCCCAGGTATCAAATTATCTTCCTTGGTGTATCTTACTCTTGCAATAATTTTGGACACAAAGCTATGAATTATAAAGCTTATGCTACAAACAGAAGCAACAATGGAAGTTACTCTGGGAATGATTATCCTAGAAACTTTCAAGAAACGTATAACCAAAATTATAATAGATTTGGATCCCTAAGTAATGAAGTAGAATGCTACAAATGCAACTATTTTGGACATGTAGGAAAATATTGTAGGTTGAACACTCTTCCAAGGGAGACAAAGCATGAAACAAATGTTCCACCAAAAGAAACTTCAAGAGTTTGGAAGAAGAAGGATGAGCATTGTGTGATTGCCTTAAAAGCACAAAGTAAGAAAAGTGTATGATATGTCAATAGAAGTTTTTCAACGCACATGGCAGGGGATAAAAACAAATTTGTATCTTTGCAAGAAGGAAATGATGGAACAGTCTCATTTGGGAAAATCAGAAAGACAAAAATATTTTCTCATGTTGATAATTACTTGTTATATTCTTATGTTCTTATTAACTTTCTTGTGTTCTTCCTTTATCTTAGTTCATCAAGCAATTACCAAAACCATAACACAAAGATCAAAGATACCAGATGTAGGCGGACAGCCAAGTAAAAACCTTTATCTAGGGGAAAACCTAGTCAATAACTCTTCCTTCAGTAGATTCAAATGATAGTGAGGCAACTAAGTCTCTAGACCAACAGACCTTCCTCCTCCACCAAGTTAGCCCTTCAAAGCACAACTATAATCTAGAAATTTGACTTTGATGCAGCTTTCCAACATCAACCTTGATGCAAAAATTTTCACATCTTTGACCTTGATGTAGCATATAGGCTTCTGATGAGGTTGAATTACCCTATTTGAGGCCAACTTGGTGGAGGAGGCATAAATGACCTATTTTACAATAAGATATTTTTATTCTTTGACAAATAATTTCCAAGGACGGTTCTTTACAATATGACATGGGAAAGGACACTTGACATAAACCCTATAGGTCTACAATGGAGACCTTGAACTAAAAACAATTGACCCAAACATGAAACCAATGCTTTAATAAGTCAATTTATATAATAAGAAAATTTATTTTTCTTTCTTTTGATAAATACATTTCATTATGACTCAAATACAATTATGAAGATTGAACCTAGTTGCATTCTTCAACATTGCCTCTTAACTAGGGAGGTATTCATACATACATATACAACTACATGGAAAATCTCAAAACACATGAACCATGAAGAGTTTAGGCACTCACGGTGCCAAGGAATAGATTCCTGACCAGGGTAATCTATCTGCATGGGACTAAGATGGACTAAAGCTTTTAGCCTATTGAGGTACCATCGAGCTTACTTACTAATCATCAACCCAGGGAACTAGGTGTGGAATGCAAGGTTGGAGCTCTATGACCAACGCCACCCTCCCTACTTTGGGAACTAGACATCAACACATAGATCGACCAGATGTCCTCCCAGGCATACACAATTCCTCAACACATCAAATCTCTCTCAATCAAACATATCGGTAACATTGAGCATGGTTCCAAAACTTCAAAAGATTTTCCTAAACAATCACAACCCCAATCACTAACAAAATTTCAAATATACATAAGTAAACACATAACTTCATGGTTTTTCAATCATCTTGATGTTGCTTCAAAATTTATCACAATAGGACATAGAGGTTTCCCAAACAGATCTTGACAAAAGATTCCTCAATCATACAGCTTCCTTTCCTACTTCGCATGCAACAACATATTCTACAACCAGATCCTACTTTCCTTCTTTCAGCGGCACCTCAATATACACTCTCCGATTTTTGTTTCAAGGTATCCATCATGTCTACAATATGCCCTCCCTCTCAACTTAGGAGATATCCTTCTTTCCTTTATCTAGGTTCCCTCTTAACTTAGGGAGATCAACTTCTTTCTATGACATCGAAGAATATTTCATGGTTACCATCCTTCTTATCAGAGTCATCTTGATCATCATCATATAACTTCCTTCATCATGCTTATCAAATCAAATTTACTTACGAATATCTTCAAGATGTTGAATATTATGTACTTGGACAACTTAAACAACAAGTACAACCAAAATACATATATAGAAGCATGGATTTAACTATATCATAATCATGGAAGCATTAGACTTTAGATACCACATACCTAAACTTAGTTAGGTTCATAGTTAGCAGGAGACACATATTTATATACATCAACATCTAGCTCAGGTTTTTGTCACACACCCTAGATCACATCAGTAACTCAATCAAGATATCAGTCTCACTATGTTTAGAGCCTCAATATCTCTTCAAGAGATATGACATACTCTACTATAATATATTTCAAACCATAGAAACAATTCAAACAAGTATAGTTATAAAATGCATCAAACAACTTTAGAATTCATATGTTAGACTTCTACTAGACTTTAATGCAAACCCTAGATTCCATCTTTGAGACACTAAGCCGTAGATATCAATAATCAAAACCAATCACAACACAATCTAATTTTTCAACAACATGACTAACTTCTACTAGGGATTTTTGTAAACCCTATATTATCGTCATCAAGGCTAAAAAATATCATCCTAGAATATCAAACTTCGACTAAGGCTTAGTTACAAACCCTAGAACTATCAACAATTAGGTCAACACATATACATATCTAGGAGTTCATTATCATGCACAAGCATATCACGACATATATCCAAGACACAAATATCAATACATTAATGTGAGACATATAACAAACTTGATCAGGCTAGGGTTTTTATCAAACATACACCTAAGGTTTCATTCCTAGGAGCTTACTCTAGATATTATAAGGGTTTTTCTCAGAAACCCTAATTTACCAAAACTTCTAAAATTCTCAGATTTCAATATATAGACATTACCATCCAACCTTAAAGGACTAGGATTTCAATACACAGTAAACCCTAAAGGACTAGGATTTCTATGATAGTATCAAAAGCCATATATGTCATTACCATCAAAACCCCAAACATCAAAGGAACAGTATTTTCTAGATTTCATCGATGACCTTAAGTAGACTAGGATTTTTATATTAGCATTGACATACCCTTATGTTAGGGTTTTATGGAGAACCTTCTTAGGGTTCCACAAGAATTTTCAAATGTATAAATAGGGTAGCATTAATCTAATGATTAATCACCAAAATAAGAATATTTATTATTCAAAGGTCCTAGACATAACACTTGTTAATAAACTAGATTTATTAAAAATGGAATTAATATACCTTTATCATGAAGAGAAAAAAGTTTATGGCCTAAGACATACCTTGGATTTGTTTCTTAACAAACCTTGTAGGACATAAATTTCAATAGAACTTCTATCATGCTTTGTCTTGTGAGGTCTTTTCCATAACCCTTGAGCATTCAACAAGCCTTCCTAAACAAGGAAGATATAAAAGAAATGTTATTAGCATATAATAAAAACACATCTTGGTAAGAGAAGGAAACCAAATATGAAAATATAATGCAAGAAGTAAGATACTTATCTTTAAAAAATGGTGAGGGCTACCTCTTAATCCAGTCTTGAGGGATACCTATAACTTTATCAAAACAATTCAAAAAAAAAAAATCAAAGCATGTTAGATCTACAAGTACTAGAAATCAAAACATAAAAGAAAAAAATTCAAAGCATAGAGTAGAAGGATATGAAAATAGGTATTTTACTTTGGATCCTTCCATCTTGTTCTTCTCTGGTGAACCTTCATCGACGATGTTTGCTTGATCTCTATCTCTCCTTTTATTTCTCAGATCCTCAAGAAAATCACTTCTAAAGTGACCCATCTTGTGACAATTGTAACATTCAATCTTGGATAGGTCTATCTTCTTCCTTGGCCCTTTGAACTTATTGAAGGTTCCTTTATTCTTGTGATGATTGAAATAGGCATTTGAGATGTTCTCGTCTTCATTCTTCTTGTTGCTTACTAATGAAATTCAGACTTATTCTTGACTACATGTATTCCAAAATTGTTTGAATGTAGCAGTGTACATCCAACTATTGATCCATTTCTTAAGTGGAATCTATGTTTGATATATATGGAATTATATTGTCCTTTATTTCATCCACTATTAGACTCATGGCCAATATATTTGTTTCTCTACACTTTGCTTTCTCTGCTTCACTTGATTCATCTATAAGATTCTTTATTTTTCCTTTGACTAGATCCAAGACTTTATTCTTCTCGAGGATGATATTTGTTGTCACTTTTTCTAGCACCTGTAGCACAAGTGCTTTAGGCGATATAGAAAATTTCTAAAGACAACCTCAAAGTTGATTGTAGACCAGTGCCTAGGACATCTTAAGAGAGGAGTGTTTTTGAATATTACCAGTGTGGTTTTCTGTTGCACTCCAATTGTCACATAGTTTGAAAAAGATAATCAAGGGGGGCTTGGTGTAGAATATTTGACTCTAGATTAACTCGATAATGAAATGCACTAAGGAAAAATACTTAATATACTTCTACAATCAAACTTGCGGAAGCTTAAAAAATTTTTAGCAAGATCAAATAGAACACATATAATAGAGAAGAAGATTCAATCACACATGAAACACAGAAGAATACTTTGGGGAAAGCCTCAGCTAAAAACCCCGCTATCTGTATTATCATACAAGTGGAAATATCTCAGGATTACACAAAGCTTTAGCTCACAAGCTATCCATCTCTTAGTAAAATCCCTCACTGCTGCTCATAGGTAGAATAGACAACACATATGCCTTCCTTCAGTCCTCCAAGACTCCTATTTCCTTGCGCAGTTTCTCTTGGGTCCTCCAGTTGCAACCTGTGCAATTCTCACCTCACACACAACACTAACCTCTGAAATAACTGTGCAATCCTAAAGGAGATGATTCCTTCTACATGGATGAGCTTCCTTTATAGGAAAAATTCCTCCAACTGATAGTACATTGTCCCTTCTTTTAATCTCAACTAGGTCTCTGTCTGAACTGACATGCATGAGTTATTTATGAGAGAATACTCAGTTATCTAGAGAACACTAGTTGCATGCATGCATGCATTAACTGACTAAACTCACAATTAGTTCCTCCAACTGTTTGGAACTAAGTTAACTGGACTTAACTCAGTTAACTAAGCTAACTAATTACAACTCATCTTATCTCCTTAATTAAGGGATAACTTCCTCAATCAAAGGGATAACTGTTGCATGTCTTCACAAAGACTTCATGTTTAAATTTCTCCAACTAATTAACTTAGGATGAACTATTAATTATTTTTCAAATAGCTAGTGAGACTAAATTCGAATTTTAATTCTCAATTTTGATTCAAGGACAAATCAAAATTGGAATATATCCTAAAATGCTATCTATAGAAATGTTATTTTTATCATTTTTATTTTTTTCATTCCTTGTTGCTATTTCCAACACTAGTACCTAAAATTCTATCTATAGCAATGTTATTTATAGCATTTCTATTTTTAGCATTTATTGTTGCTATTCTCAACAAGAAAGGCATTCAACTCAAACCTGATCCTGAACCTTTAGAATGTCCTGCATGCAACACTTCTCTCAAGTGTTGTTGTTGCAACAACTCCAGAAACAAAAAATATACAACCTGAATCAGCATGATGCATCTATCATCAAAGTCTTTGACTGTTATTGCCTCTATCGACTGAAAAAATCTGCACCTCTGTGCTCTTCAGTATCTAACTGCTATAGCCTCTATCACTTTGATCTTTGACTGCATCAATCCCACTGATTCCTCCCACTGCATCTGTGTTGCTGTTGGTTCTATCTCCTAGCACTACATCCGCACTGCACCTCCTCTCAATGTGTTGCATCCGTTTCCCACTGCTACACTGCAACTCAGTTATTGGGAAGAAATTAACTGATCTCCCAACTAACCTCCCTATTGGGCTAGAAACACCCTCTGATGCTAAAGATCCCTCTGCCACTCCATCGACATCTGTCTCTACCCACTTACCCAATCTTGCTACTCCTCGTTGGAGCTCTCGTAGTAAGCTCTAATCAAAGAGGTTGGGTACCTCAAGGATCTTGCCCCTATTTCAGCCTTCTTGGGACTATCACTTCACATCGCTCCACCTCACACCTGGAGGTATGGCTACATGTGATCTCTCTGCCCACTTGGCTTGAAATTTTCCCCTACTAAAGGTCTCTGCATGAATGGATGCCTCCACTCTATCTCCTCTCAGCTTCTCCAGTTGTGGCTGTTCCACAACCTCCTGAAACTACTTCACCAATTGTGGCTCCTCCAAAATTGTCCGAGACTTCTTCTGAGGCTGCATATTGAGAGGTAATGTACTCTCCCTCTCAACCACCAAGTCTCCAACATTTTCCTTGCTCCTCAAGGCCTTGCATGCATCTTGAACCTCAAGAGTATACAGGTTCTATTCCCATGAACCGATGTGTTTCACCTGTCCCGTGGTGATGTGTCTAAGGAAAACCTTTCCCTTACTGAAAACAACATCATAGCCTTTTTCCTCCAGTATTGTGATTGATACCACGTTTTTCTTCAGTCCAAGCACATACTTCACATCAGTCAAGGTGATATAAGCTCCATGCTCTCTCTGAAAAGCAACTGTACCTTCACCTGAAACACGGTACTTTCCATCATCACCCATCTCTATGAGTATCTTGAGGTCTTTCTCCTCCAAGGTATTGAATAAACTCTTATCGCCGATCATGTGGAATGAGGCTCCACTATCAAGAAACCAACCACCACCCATCATCTATGAAACCATGCATGCGATGAGGGTAAAATCCAATTCGAACTGAGAGGCCAATGCCTCCCCTTCAGATCCTTCCGAGGATCCCTTCTTGGATTTCTTCAATGGAAAATTAGTTGCATAATGGCCCACCTCATGACAATTAAAGCATCTCACTTTAGATTTGTCAATCTTCTTCCCTCCATGAGAAGAACTCAATTTGGGATGAAAATCCTTCTCCTTCCCTTTCCTTGCCTTACTCGCTAAGGCGCAATTTTCTTCATCCTCCTTGGATGAAGAACCATCTCTAGTGCTTCTCCTAATCTCCTCCTGCATCAGATCCGACCAGAGTCGTTCCCAATCTAGCAATTTCTCTCTTCCATTCACTGAGTCCTGGTAGCTTGCCACCTCTTAGTAAGACCGAGGAGAGTAAGACTCACCATATCATCATCAACTATCATGATTCGTACACTTCCAAGCTCATCCCTGTAGGTGGTGAGCTTGTTCAAATATGTAGAGATTGTGTCGCCCTTTTCACACTTGATTTTCCAAAGCTTGTCTTTCAGCGCCAGCTTCCTCTGATCGTTGTTATTCTAATATAGATCCTTCAATGTCTTCCACATTGTAAATGGTGTCTCCTTCCATGGAGACTCAAGACGAGATGGTCTCAAACTCCCTCGAGAAGAATCCTCCTCGCTCTAGCCACACATTTATTCCATTCCAACAATTCTTGGGCATTAACCATTGTTGGTTTGGGGACTTCTTGATCAATGAAGTCCTTCAAACCGTTGTCCTCTAATACCGCTTCCATGCGATCCTTCCAGGCTATATAATTCGACCTACCATCTAGGGCATACTCAAGTCTCAAACCATTGAACGCCATTAGTGAACTTTGAGATGTGATAAGAATTCGATTTCTACAATCAAGCACTTCAAACTTCAAACTTCGAAGTTCTTTGTATATTGTTCTCTGCTTTGACCAACTTTTCTCTGACGCCATGTAGAACCTTTTCTACAAAACCTTGCTCCGATACCATGTAGAAAATCTGACTGTAGATTAACTCGATAAGCAATGTACTAAAGCAAAATACTTAATCTACTTCTACAATCAAACTTGCGGAAGCTTAATCGATTTTGAGAAAGATCAAACAAAACACATATAACAGAGAAGAAGATTCAATCACATATGAAACACATAAGAATACTCTAGGGAAGTCTCAACTAAAAACCTCACTATCTGTATTATCATACAAGTGGAAATATCTCAGGATTACACAAAGCTTTAGCTCACAATCTATCCAGTTCTCAGTACAATCCCTCACTGTTGCTCATAGATAGAATAAACAACACATATGCCTTTCTTCAGTCCTCCAAGCCTCCTATTTTCATGCGTAGTTTCTCCTGGGTCCTCCAGCTGCAACCTGTGTGATTCTCACCTCACACACAACACTGACCTCTGAAATAACTACGTAATCCTGAAGGAGATGATTCCTTCTGCATGGATGAGTTTCCTTTATAGGAAAATTCCTCCAACTGATAGTCCATTGTCCCTTCCTTTAATCTCAATTGGGTCTCTATCTGAACTGACATGCATGAGTTATTTATGAGAGAATATTCAGTCATCTAGAGAACACTAGTTGCATGCATGCATGCACTGACTGAACTCACAATTAGTTCCTCCAACTATTTGGAACTAATTTAACTGGACTTAACTCAGTTAACTGAGCTAACTAATTACAACTCAAATACAACTCATCCTTATCTCCTTAATTAAAGGATACCTTCCTCAATCAAAGGGATAATTGTTGCATTTCTTCACAAACACTTCATGTTTGAATTTCTGCAACTAATTAATTCAAGATGAATTAATTAATTATTTTTCAAACAACTAGTAATACTAAATTCAAATTTTAGTTCTCAATTTTGATTTAAGGACAAATAAAAATTGGAATATATCCTGAAATGCTATCTATAATAATGTTATTTTTAACATTTTTATTTTTTCATTCCTTATTTCTATTTTCAACACTGGTACCTAAAATGCTATCTATAGCAATGCTATTTATAGCATCTCTATTTTTAGCATTTCTTGTTGCTATTTTCAACACTTGGTTCAATGGTCCTTCATCAAGGTAAAATCAACTGAATACATGGATCTAAATGCTCAGGGGTAAATCAGGTTGATCTTAGAGATAAATGTCTCGTTCTGGTGGTCGACACAAAAAAATAGGCAGTTTTAATATTGGCGTTGTAGTAAAGTGAAGAGGAGGAAGAAGTATGGAAGACTGAAGAGGTGGAATGGAAGAAACAATGGAGTGTTAATTAAGGTCCCAAACTATATGCATCATGGATACATTATCACCAAACAATAATTAGTAAATTTGTGCACATTACAGGTACTACAGGCTATCAAATAACACAAGTAAATATGTAACTACGTAGGTACTTCTCACTACTTAGCAGCAAACATACAACCATGAATAAGAGTGAAACCAACAACTTCATTACACTATTTCAGAGGGAGAAAGAACATACATGAAGTGATATATAGAGGAGAAAAAAATATTGTGAATTGCTCTGATTGGAATCACTAATGAGTTTCATTAATCCTCAAATGAGTCCAATTCACAAGTCCATTACACTTCGCAATACATAGCTCAAGTTTGTCATGAACAAGAAAATAGAACAAAAAATGGAATCACAGAATTTGGACCCCTCAGGTGCAAAATTCTGGAACCTCTATTAAGTGTTTCTTCCCCCTATTTATAAGGAGAGGGGGGAATTTGAATTAACAGTTACAAAATATCTCAACTAAAGCTCTAGTTGTCTGATCGACTAGCGTCTCAGTGTGCGATAGATCTGTTGCCCAAATTATTACAATCAATATTTGATTCCTTTCTTTAAAATGCAAGAAATATAGAATAAACAAAAATAAGGAAAGTATCTCCTAGTCGTCCCAATAATTGCCTCTGATCAAGCCACATCTCTGTCATGATGATTTTGCCATTTCACATCACTTTCCTTCTTAACCGCTTGAATTCCCCACTCTCTGGAGCCATAAGCAATCCACTGTGGTGGCCTTGGTGGCGTTACAGAATCACAACTGACGACTCGTCCATCCCCTTAACTTTCTGTATCATGTTATCAGATCCCAATATGCCTTGTAGTGTTGCCACAATGTAATATAAGAGAAGTCTCATGTCGCAAACTTCATAGTGGTGTAGCATTCAAATATGTCGATTGTCGGCCTCTGATATGACAAGCCCCTTTGCTTATCCCTTCCTGCATTTTTCTTCATAAGACTGAGGGTAGTGACCAGGTACTTAGCCTTAAGGCACTAGGCCCTTATGTTCTTTCCTAAGGACTACTTTTCCTTGGTAATGTGCTTTACACCCCTGGACCTTTAAGTTCCTCTTAATCGTGAGCCAGCCCTTATAATGGAGCCCCTCAATTGGAGGATTTCAATCAAAGGTTTTACTTTGGTGCAACGACATGCCTCAACCTGCGAACATCAATTTGCGATTTGATGTGATTCTTTTCTTCATGGCACCTTATGAGTGGTGACATGTGTCACCCTTTTTTGGCCTCTTATGAACCCTAAAAATGTCAAATCTGCCTGCCACATGTCCATTATACTATCACATCATGATGAGATCAACGGCCACATGGCATGTCGAAACTAATCTCTATTCACCATGTGTCCCTTTCAGAACCAATCTTACATTTCCACGCATCCCATTAGAGGAGAGGGAAAAGGCCCAAACTTGCTCTAGTTTTTCACTAAAATCCTTTGTTAATTCATCTTTGGTCTTTCCCTACACTTCAACACTTAAGGCACAATCCTGACAATTTAACGTTATCGACATTCGTCGATCACAACTTTGTTAAGGTTGACATTTTGAAAACATCGATCATCAATATGTGATCTGGCCTGGACCCGCCGGTTGTTGATATTGCGGGACCTCTGATCTGAGGGACCTCTGATATTGCGGGACCTCCGATTATGCTCTTCTTCATTTCAAGTGCAACAAAACCCTTAAACTTCAAACGGCCATATCGTTTGTTCCAAAAGTCCATTTGTGGACTTCCACATATCGTTGGAAAGCTTATTCCAAGAACTATCCAATGGAGATGGTCCAATTTAGACTTTGAGTCCATTTGTGGCTCTGAATATGACTGCAAGCGTTTCTTCTCTTTTGTACTTTGGGCAGTTGAAAACACATTTTGCAGTAGGTGACAACATTGGATCCAATTAGGGACAGTGCCTTCTTGGCAAGGTACTGAGAACCTGTAGACCAATAGCCTTCACCATTGGGCATGGAGTCAAAAATAAATGAAGCTATAAAACCAGAAAATATCCATGGAACTTTATTTGCAAGGAGTGCGTTCCTCATCAAACTGAAATACATAAATATAAATTCTAACAACTAGAAATTAAATGCTCACCTAATGAGCTTATTATATATAACTCCTACTTATGTATAGGGCATCAATTCACTTAAGTGAGGTCAACCCTCCAATGATACCAAGTCAACATTTGGGTTCTAGACCTAATGCTTCCATGCTACTGAAATTTTAAAATTAGAACAAGCATGCCCCATGAAAAATATTCAAAAAAAAATTTGATGCATACTCCAGAAACAACCTTTGTTGCTTACCAAAGAATGTTGTCATGTAGTCAGCTACAGGGTCATAGAACTGACGAGGAAGACTTACAACTACCTCATATTCTTGAAGAGACTGCAGACCAACATCCTCTTGGTTAGGGTAGCCACAAATATTGTTCAACTCTTCAACTTTAGGTTTTTCAAGAAAAAAATGTTGTTGATCTTTTGCTACTCATTTGTCAATGGGCCAACCCTCTTGGAAATCTACAATAGAATCTTCATTTTCTAAACTGTAAGAGTCATAGACTGGAGAATATATTGAGGAGTCCCGACAAGAATCTTTCTACAATAGGCAACCATAGACACTACTTGGTCCTTCAACTTTGGGCTCTTCTTGAAAAAATTGTTGTTGGAAGCCTTCTCCCTACTTACTAGCAAGTAGATCCGTTTGACCATCTGTAACAGTCTCATCCTCCTCTGAATCATATGAATCATATATCAGAGTATCTTCATCAACTTCATTACTCATTTCTTGAACTTGTTCTCCATTTGAAGGATGTGAATTGTGAATCAGAGCCTCTTTGTTAACCTCCTAGTGGACCTCCTCTTTTTTTGCAGCTTCCCATTGAGGCTAGTGTGGTTCTGCATCGCACGACTCCCCATCGACGTCATACGAATAAAAAAAGAGAATCATACAATTCAGCAAAGTAAGATCTCTGAGGGTTTTTTTGCAAGTCGATGTTGTCTCTTTCTTTGCTTTCTTGATCACTGGGGGATGCTTCTTGATGTGATTAGATATATTCTTGGAATGGAGTCTCACAAACATCTTCAGCAGGATCATTAACCTCATAAATATTTTCATCATTGAAATATGTACAACAATCACAGAGTATCTGGTGGATATAATCTTTTGCAATAATGATTGAATGTTATGTGAAATCTCTTTAATGAAGATATGTTTCCATGAGGTATTGTTCTATACCAAACTCTAGCGTCCTCGTCTAAAGAATACATGAACAATTTCATTTGTACATCTTTAAGAACAATACCTTATTGTTCCCTCCATTCATGAAATTCCTTGAGGTGTTGGTTCAACCTTCTATCTATGTTTCCATTGAATCTAGGCTAATAGGTATTCCATTCATGAAATGAAGGGACATGATTGGGATAACAAGGAATAGAAGAAAAATTCAGTGCAGAAAATTTGTTGACCAAGAATGCAGGAATGACCATTTTGAAAACCCCTTTAGGTGAGTGATCTCAAGTTCAGATGTAGGGGAATTTTTATGTTGTTTAGCATCAAAGCGAGTATGAGGCCGCTTGAAAGCAAGGATGATCAAATAAATACATATATAGTGGAGTCGCCAGGATGTTTACCATAAGATTTAGATAGTGCAGTAGCCAGGGTATTTATAATGAAGTTTAGACAGTGGAGTCACCCAGGTAAGAGATCTTCAACCCACACATGGATCTCCAATGGTCCTTCATCAAGGTAAACTCAATAGAATACATGGATCTAAATGATCAAGGGGTAAATCAAGCTGATCTTAGAGAGAAATGTCTGGTTCTGGTGGCCGACACACAACAATACGCATTTTTAATATTGGCATTGTAGTTAAGTGAAGAGGAGGAAAGATAGGATGGAATTTGATGCATAGGGGTGGAAACAAGACAGAATCCTAAGCAACAATGTTTTGACAGAAATATGGAATACTAAAGAGGTGGAATGGAAAAAATAATGGAGCACTAATTAAGGTCCCAAATTATATGCATGATGGCTACATTTATCACCAAACAACAATTAGTAAATCTCTTCACATTACAGGTACTATAGGCTATCAAATAACACAAGTAAATTTGTAACTACACATGTACTTCTCACTACTTAGAAGCAAACATATAACCATGAATAAGAGTGAAACTGGCAACTTCATTACACTATTTCAGAGGGAGAAAGAACATACATGAAGTGATATACAGAGGAGAAAAACATACTGTGCATTGCTCTAATTGGAATCACCAAAGAGTTTCATTGATCCTCAAAATGAGTCAAATTCACCAATCCATTACATTTAGAAATATATAGCTCAAGTCCCTCATGAACATGCAAATAGAACCAAAAGTGGAATGACAGAATTTGGACCCCTCGGGTGCAGAATTCTGGAACCTCTATTAAGTATTTATTCCCCCTATTTATAAGGAGAGGGGGAGATTTGAATTAACAGTTACGAAATATCTTAGCCAAAGCTCTAGTTATCTAATCGAATAGCTTTCTTAGCGTGTGATAGCTCTGTTTCCCAAATGATTACAATCAGGATTTGATTCCTTTCTTTAAAATGCAAGACATATAGAATAAACAAAAATAAGGAAAGTTGAATGATGGTGAGGAAAATATCTCCTGATCGTCCCTGTAATTGGCTTTGATCTAGCCACGTTTGTGCCATGATGATTCGACCAATTCACATGTCACTTTCCTCTTTAACTACTTGAATACCTGACCCTCTGGAGTCGGGAGTGATCAACTGTGGTGGCCTCGGTGGTGTCACAGAATCATAGTTGTTGACTCATCCATCCCCTTAACTTCATGTATCATGCTATCAAACCCCAATATGCCTTGTAGTTTTGCCACAGTGTAATATTGGAGAAGTCCCATTTCGTAAACTTCATAGTGGTTCAGCATTCAAAATTGTCGATTTCCAACCTCTGATATGACAAGCCCCTTCTGCTTAGCCCTTCCCACATTTGTCTTCATAAGACTGAGGGCGGTGACTAGGTGCTTAGCCTTAAGGTGCTAGGGCCTTTTGTTCTTTCTTGGGGGCTACGTTTCCTTAGTAATGTGATTTACACCCCTGGTCCTTTAAGTTCCTCTTGACCATGGGCCAGCCTGTATATCGGAGGCCCTCAATTGGAGGATTTCAATCAGTGGTTTTACTTTGATGCAACAACATGCCTCAACCTGCGAATGTCAATTTGACATCTTACATTGCCCTTTGCTACGTGGCACCTTGTGAGTGGTGACACGTGTCACCCTTTTTTGGCCTCTTATGACCCCTAAAAATGTTGAATATGCCTGCCACGTGTCCATAGTACTGTCACGTCATGATGACATTAGTCACCACGTGACATATCAAAACCAATATTTATTCACCATGTGTCCCTTATCGGAACCAATCTTAGCTTGCCACACGTCCCGTTAGAGGAGAGATAAAAGGCCCAAGCCTGCTCTGTTTTTCATTAAAATCCCTTTTTAATACATCTTCGGTCTTTCCTGGGGCTTCAACGCTGAAGGCAAAATCTCGACGATTTAACACTATCAACATTTTCCGATATGCGATATGGTCTGGACCTGCCGACTGTCGATATTGCGAGACCTTCGATTATGCTCTTCTCCTTCATTTCAAAGGCAACAAAACCCTTAAACTTCAATAGACCATATCTTCTTATCCAGAAGTCCATTTTTTGATTTCCACATACCGTTGGAAAGCTTATTCCGAGCACTATATAATGGAGGTGGTCTAATTTAGACTTTGATTCCTTTTGTGGCTTGGAAGATGACTCAAACATTTTCTGCTCTTTTGTACTTTGGGCAACTGAAAACACATTTTGCAATAGGTGACAACAAGATATATCCTCTTTTTCCATGCTCTGTAGTTGGAGGCTCCTTCGAGTTTGTTTTCTCCCTTCAATGAGTTATACATGGTTCTTTTAGATAGTAGGCTTATCCCCTTTACTTTGATGATCCTAATTCAACTTCTTAAGACTCCTTATTTTCCTTATAATAGATCTTCAGGCTTCCTTTTTCCTTTTCTTCACCTTAGCTCTGATACCATGTTGGAAAATTAGAAAGGATAGAAATTTTATTATGTTGATAATTACTTGTGATATTCCTATGTTCTTATTAACTTTCTTGTGTTTTTCTTTTATCTTAGTTCATCAAGCAATTACCAGAACCATAACATGAAAATCAAAGACACCAGATGTAGGCAGATAGCAAGGGAAGAACCCCTATCGAGGGGAAAACCCAGTCAAGGAATCTTCCTTCGATATATTCAAATGACAGTGAGACAACCAAGACTCTAGACCAACAGACCTTCCTCCTCCACCAAGTCAGCCCTTTAAAGTGCAACTATAATCCATAACTTTGACTATATTGTAGTTTTCCAACTTCGACCTTGATGCAGCAATTTCACAACTTTGACCTTGATGCAGCAGCTTCACAAATTTGACCTTGATGCAACAGCTTCACAGCTTCGACCTTGATGCAACAGCTTCAACCCAGCAACATCCTAAAAAATTTGATCCGGTTTACTGCAACTGCATCAGAATTTTCAACCCTCAGCTTCATATTTTTTATCCTAAAATAGAGAGAGAATTTTGGTCCCATCTTTGGCTCTATAACTTCACACATGTGAGAGAAAGGTAACCCAAAAACTCGATTTCTTTCTTCCAGCTTCTCTCCTTCTTATTCAGCAACTTCTCACTTTTTACTGCACTTTTTACTACAATTCGAAATTGATGAAAGAGTGATCCAATGAAGTCGAGTTGCTCCAATATATAGGCTTCTGGTGAGGTCGAATTACCTTGTTTGAGGCTGACTTTATCTTGTTAAGGCCGACTTGGTGGAGGAGGCCTAAATGACCTATTTTACAATAAGATAATTTTCTTCTTTGACAAATAATTCCCAAGAAGGGTTTTTTACAGTATGGCATTAACAAGGACACTTGACATAAACCCTAGAGGTCTACAATGGAGACCTTGACCTAAAAACAATTGACCCAAGCATGAAATTTGTGCTTTCAATTTATATAATAATAAAATTTATTTTTCTTTATTTTTATAAATAAATTTAATTATGACTCAAATACAATTACAAAGATTGAACCTAGTTACATTCTTCAATAAAGGGTACAATTAAGCATGGAACCAAGAATGCCACAGTAGAAGACGTCTTGTTGATTGAATATGTGAACCATAACCTACTGAGTATGACAAAAATGTGTGATCAAGGACATGTCCTTTTGTTTGACTCAAGGAAATGCAAAATAAGAAGGGATAAATCAGGAAGGTTCTTGATGATTGAAACAAGAACTCCAAATGATACATACACCCTGAATGGAATTGGAAAGGAATGTCATTTCTTGGAAAAGGACGATGAAATTTGGTTTCAACACAAGAGAATGGGTGACATAAACTTTGATAATTTGGTTAAGGTTAGTAAAAAGGAAGTTGTCAAAGAAATGCCAAAAATTTCAAAACCAACTAACATCATGTATAAGTATTGTAGGCAAGGAGAACAGGCAAGAGTTGAGTTCATAGCCAAGGAACATTCCACTTCAAAACCGTTAGAGTTGGCACACATTGATCTATGTGGACCAATGATCAATGATTACACTAGAATGACAGCAATAAGTTTTCTGAAGAAAAAGTCAAAAGAATTTGAATGTTTCAGAATTTACAAAGAGATGGTTGAAAATGAAATTGGTTTGAAGATCAAGTGTTTAAGATCAAACAATGGAGGGGAACTCACATCTAAGGAATTCAAACACTTTTATGAAGAATAAGGAATAAAACAACAATTATTGGCAGCCAAGACACCACAACAAAATGGAGTCGCTGAAAGAAAGAACAAAACAGTGGAAGAAATGGTTAGGATCATGTTGAGTGATTCAAAAATAAGCAATATATTTTGGGTTCAAGCAGTGGCGACAATTGAGCACATTCAAAATATAGGAATGCTTAGAAGAAACTATGATAAGACCCCATATGAATTATGGAAAGGGAGACTGGAAAATGTCAAACATTTCAAAATCTTCGAAAGCAAATTCTACAAAAATATCGAAAAATTTGACTCTTAGGTACATGAAGGCATATTTGTTAGGTAGTCACACAAAAGCAAGGCATACAAATTCTATAAGTTGAGACTCAACAAGATAATTGAAAACATCATTGTAACATTTGATGAAGTTCATGAGGTCAGGAAAGGAGATTCATCTTTGAGGGAACAAGAAACAAAAGAACAAGAACAAGAAGGAAGAATAAAAGTAGAACAATCAGACAAAGAGTCAACGATCAACCAAGATGAGTCAAGAGATCGTCAACAAGTTCCTTCTAAGACTTCCAAAATATGGTATCAAAAGAATCATCCTTTAGAGAAAATCATCAATGACATGAATGAAAGAATAGGAACTAGAAGAAGTCGAAAAATATGCATGCAAAAACAAGGACATCTTGTGCTATTATCCACGTTTGAGCTTAGCAATTTTGAAGAAGTCTACCATGATGAACACTGGATAAAAGGCATCAATGAAGAGTTGGATCAAATTGAAAAGAATGAAACATGGGAATTGCTTCCAAGACCTAGGGATAAAAATGCCATCAATACAAAATGGGTCTTTAAGAACAAGTTGAACGAAGATGGATAGGTGACCAGGAACAAAGCAAGGTTGGTATGTAAAGGATATGCGCAGGTTGAGGGAATAGCTTTTGAAAAAACAATTTCCCCTTTTGTCAAGATGGAAGCTATTAGGATGTTCTTGACCTATGCTTTGTTCGAGAAGAACTAAGGTGTATCAGATGGATGTCAAATCCCCCTTTTTGAATGAAGAATTGGAAGAAGTCTACATAGAGTAGCTTGAAGAATTTCTACTTACTGACAAGAAAGAATATGTGTGCAAGTTGAAGAAATATGTGTACAGTCTCAAACAAGCCCCTAGATCTTGGTATGAACGTCTAAATAGGTAATTGAAACAACAACAATTTAAAAGAGGAAGTGTCGATAGTAACCTATACATAAAGCTTGAATGAGACAGCTTGACTCTCATTGAGGTATAATACCATCTTTGGAAGTGGATGACTAGTTGAGTAAGAATTTTGCCAATGACATGCAGAATGAGTTTGAGATTTCCTTACTTGGCATGTTGACCTTCTTCTTGGGACTCTAGATATCTCAGGAATACAATAGAACATTCATTTCTCAAACCAAGTACATCAAAGAAATTTTAAAAAGGTTTCAAATGGAAGACAATAAACTAGTTAGCACTTTGATGGTGATTGGTTGCAAGTTAAGCAAAGACGATATATCCAAGGAAGCAGATAAAGATTGTATAAATTGATGATTGGTAGTCTATTGTATGTGACAGCTTCGAGACCAGATGTAATGCTAGTTGGACATATGGCTAGATTCCAAGCAAAACCAAAAGAATCCCATGTTGTTGCAATGAAAAGGATCTTCACATATCTCAAGGGAACAGTAGATTTTGGACTATGGCATGTGAAAGGAAATGAATTGACCTTGATCGCTTATACATATGAAAATTGCACAGGAATTATTGATGATCGCAAAAGCACCAATGGAGCAACCCTTTCTTTGGGTGATTGTCTTATCTCATGGTTGAGCAAGAAACAGTCCTTAATCTCTTTGTCCATAGAAAAAGTAGAATATATTGCAGTAGCACATGTTGTAATTAGGTCCTCTAAATGAAGCAAACTTTGCAGGATCTCTAGATGAAATTTGATGAGCCCATTCTGATGTTTTGTGACAACACCAATGCCATAAGTCTCTCCAAGAATCTTGTCATGCACTCAAAAACAAAACATATCCCTATTAAATATCACTCTCTTTTGGAGCAGGTTGCGGAAAGGAATATCAAGGCATAATACATTGGGACAAAGGAATAGATAGTCGACATCTTCACCAAACCTCTACCTCGAGAGACCTTTGAGTATCTTCGGTCAAATCTTGGGATTCTACCAGGTTCACATTGATATGAATTCCATTGAGCTAACCAGACAAGGGGAGAAAGGCATGTTACAGGAAGAGAGAAGAAGGTATCATGTCAAAGAGAGTTACCATTTGCCATTGATATAAAAGGGGGAGAGAAATCAATAGAATAATATCAAAGGCATGGGGTTAGGGGGAGAATGTATTTTGCATTCAATGCCAATGGGGGAGATTGTTGAAACTTGGATTGCCATTAATGTCAACCCAAGCAGCGCCAGAAGAAGCCTCGTCTTTACTAAGGAAAATGATAAGGGAGATCAACAATATTTCAAGTGAGATCATAATTAATTTATTTTCCTTGTCGTGTTGATTCCAAAAACATGTGGTACGCCTTATAACTCCTCACAGTTGAGGAGATATGTGTCTTTAAAGATTGGAGCCTCATTTTTGGTCAAAAGTCCCAAAGGAGATGCTACAAACAATTTTTGGTCAAGAATCCCTAAATGAAATGTTACAAGCAATTTGTTCAATCAATAAATTAAATTACATTGGGCTTATCCTATTCTATTCAAAAGTCCATTTTTATCAAGGACAAAATAACAAAAAATTTGAATTAAAATGGTTGGGGGGTTTTTCTCCAAAATTAATTTTTGAAATTCAAATTTCGATTTAGCTCCCTCTAGTTTTCAAGTCAACTTGGCCCCTCAAGGAGTTCCCCTGGCCACTATAAATTCTCATTCCTCTCCCCTCAAATGATTATCTTATGCACTTGATCTAACATATCTACTGTGCCTTTTGTTGAGGCCTTGAGTAATCATGTTTATTTTAACAGGAGGCTAAAGATTGATAAAAAAAAAAATTGGTCCTAATTTTGTGTCTTCTGGTTATGGTTATTGGCTAGGGTATTGAGTTTTTTATTTTAGGCCATTTGGCCTCTTCTAAGCCAAATTTGGAATGTTTCAAAGGCCTTTCTTCGACGAACACTAAGGCTAAATCTAGGGCTACATCTTGTCGATAATCGGACCCTATGGTACGACATAATCTCTTATCCTTCTATGGAGCTTTTATTGAGCTCTTGGTCGAGACCATGATAATTGAATCAGGTATGTGGCATTCTTCAACCCCCTAAGGGGTTGCATATGGGGCAGATTTTTTTGGAGCATTTTGACCCCTTTGATAGCCTTCATTTAAAGTACTTCATCTCTCCTTGGATTAGTTTTGTAGCACTATTGTTTTGGCCCTAAAGAAGGAAGTGTGACATGTCATCAGGGGAACATATCAGAGGTTCATTATTGACCTTTTACAACCATATCTAAGGCTTAACTCCAATCACATAAATGGCATCTCTTGAGGTTGAACTCACTGGCACATTAGGGCATCCTTGTGTATTATTTTGTTGGTGATTTACATTGTTTTGAAGGTGAATTTGTGCCCTAATATGAGACATCATCTGAAGCCTTTCGTTGAGGGTTTCAAGGGTTCTATCGTTGGGTTAATCAATCAAAGGTTTCATAAGCTCCAAGGCCTATTCAACCTTCCTGTCTAACCAAGATTTATGACAAGTTGTTGGGTTATTTGCAGGGGAAATTTTAAGAACCATCCTAAATTTATATGTATAATAAATGGGTGAATCCCCATGATACATAGGAAAAATGGAAGGTGATTTTATCAATAACATAATATGTATATCTAATTTTTTTGGTGAATCTCTCACCAGATTATATTATCTTGTGAAATCAAGGTGAATATTTCACAGAATTATAAAATTTTGTAAGAACTTGGCGAATCTCACTAAATGATAAAGACTTTGTAAAGGGCTAACAAAATTTATAAGGAGTATTTCTTGTATTAACTTGAAGCCTTGTTAATCAATCCATAAAAAACCAAAACAAGTATATTCCTAAGTTAAAACCCTAGCAATAGAAGGGTTTTAGGTTTCCATAATACTAGTAATAGAAGAATAAGGATGGGGTTTGTTTATTTGTTTTTTCATGTTGGTATATCATCATGTTGCTATTATTTCTAAACAATGAATGAATTCAATAGAATTGGATAGATACAAACCAATTCACTTTAGCTTTAAAATATCTCATCTATTAATTTTATTCTTTCACATTTTTTATCTTCTAACAAATAATATAAAATAAAAAAACGTTGAGTATTAAACTTGTTTTTCATAAAATAATAAAGCCTTGAGTATTAAACTTGTTTTCCATTTTCAACATATCATTCATGAATAACAAATTTGTCATGTGCTTGTTACATATTCTTGATCCATGCTTTTATTTATTGCTTATGTAGTTTTCATACTTGATCACTCTCTACCTCAAGTGAAGAAGAGTTAATTAGGAAAAAAATTCCATGTAATGGCACTCATGACAAACTGAAACATGTAAATCCATATGTTATCATGGTTGGCATAAGTAATATTGTTATGGGACCTTCATTCTAGAGCCTAGAGGAAAGTAGCAAAACAAAATCATCCTCTTATTGTTTCTTTTACAAGGATCGTCTCCTTGGGGTCATATGAATTCCTCTCTCTCTAATAATTCTAACCATTTTATATTTTCCAACCAACACTAGATATCAATGTTGACTATTTTTAACTAGCTATTCAACCAAAAAACTCTTTTTTCCCTCATACATCCAATCACTATTTATGCATTGCTTTCCAATGAACTTTTAATGCACTGGATTATAATTCAAAAATTAAGCAAGAAAAAATGATTTTGTAAAGTGCACAAGGGATTAACTATTACTTGTTTTATTTATACTAGGTGCATGGACTGTCTAGTTAAGCAATCGTCGCATAATTCATGTCAACTGGCAATCCTTATGTCAAAGCTTTATGACATTGATGATAAAATTTTGATCAATTGATCTTAGTTTTAAACAAAAAATCATATTGCAATTCCCACTAAGGAAGTGAGTAGCACTTAATAAGGAAGGATGATAGTTTGCCCATATTTATATATCAATAGGTGTCTATCTCATTAAGTGTGAAACTTTTTAACAACTAACTTAATAATAACTTCACCTTTCTTTTTTGCTTCTTTCTTTCTAATTGCCCAAGGTGGCCATCGAATTCCCAATAGGACTAATGTGTGACCACTTAAAAAGGTATTTCCATTGTTGCCTAGTAATTCAAATGTGGTATGTATGACTAATGTGCAAGCATATAAAAATATATTTCAAGTATATACAAGTCCAAGAGGTTAACTCAACTAGTTGTTTCCAATATTGTTGGACATTTGGCTAGTTCTATGCCAATAGGTACCAAAATCAAATATTCCTAGATGAAACACATTAATCAATGTTACAAGTTTATTAGTTGTATCATCCACAAATATGGTGGTGTCACTTGGATATGTTCATGTGAATTTCCTTAAAAAAAAATCAAATATATATCCAATTCCAAATTAAAAATTACTTGTATACATCCACTATACATCATTGATGCCCTGATTCACTCTACTGTTTAACCCATTTTAATATTTCTCCTCTTGGCCTTTTTGTCTAAGCTTTAAATTGCATTGTGATTCATCTAGAACAATATTATTTCCCACTTCAATACCATTAAGAAAATACTTCACTTAATAAAAGTAATGAGATTACTACCATTCCATTTTATAAAGAAAATGAGCATGCATACCTAACCTATCCTAATACTTTGTCCTTAAAGAATATAATTTTTGCATAAGTTCCCATTCCTTTATTTGGCATCTAGTTGTCCAAAAACATCCTCACCACCCAAAAAAGTGAACAAAAGTGTGGTGAGAATGCACTTTTGTGTTGCAATGCTCACCTTCTCTTGAGCTTTAGAGGCAACATGTTTTTTAGCATTCATGATATGGAAGGTTCATTTTGTTTGAAATATCCACAAAAATAAGGTCTTCCACAAATAGATTATTAAATTATTTTAGTTAAACTTTTAAGTAAAAATTCGTAAACATTCTTAAAAAGTGTATTAGTCTTTCATAGGCTTTCACATGGTCCTTGTTCTCCCTCCTTTTGAAAATGATCTACCCATCCCAAATTTAAGTCTCTTTGTTAAGATGTTAAAATTTATAACCTTAGATGAAAATGATATTTTAATAGAACAAGAATACAAGTGCAATTAGTATTAGCTTTATTTTCCTCTTTAATACTTTCATATCAAGAGTCTAAAATACAATGACCTTAAATGAACTATAACTTATTGCATTAAGTTATTAAAAAATATTAATATTATGTTTTACATTTTAACTTCCACACACTATAGCTGTGTTGATTTATAGTTTCAAATACATGATAGTGAAGGCATGCACGATATTGGCCTTTATAAAATTAAAGACTTACATGCTCTTTTATTTTCTCAAACTTTCCTATCAAGTGTTGTAAATGGAAATTATGCATGACTAAGTCACCGGGTTGGAAGAATTTCAAGATTGAAGTTTGAAATTTACCACATAATGGAAAAAAACTAAGATACATACAAAACATGAGCCTAAAAATATAAATACTTCTTCATCATTTTGTCAATCAAACCTTTGCTTAACTACCTGGTTTCCTTATTCATTTAAATTTGCCACATAATGGAAAAAATTAAGATACATACATGTATGCCTGAAAATATAAATACTTCTTCATTATTTTGTCAATCAAACCTTTGCTTAACAACCAGGTTTACCAGGCTTTAAGATATCCTCTAATCATTACAAGGAAGATGAACAACCAAATGTAATTGTCTTGCGATGAACTAACGTGATAAGATTTCCCAGTTTGCAATTGAGTGAAATTAGCTTCCTTAGCTTGAAACTGAGCACAGTTAGCTTCCTTAGTTTGTAATTAAGTGCAATTATCCTCCCTAGTTTTTAATTTAACACAATTAGCCTCCCTAGTTTGTAATTTAACACAATTAGCCTCCCTAGTTTGCATGTATTCTGATTAACCTTCCTACCTTACAATGTAGTGCAAGGGTCCTTCTTTGCTGGCAATGTATCATAATGATTTTTGTTTCCTAGCATTGTAGTACTAAGATTGTTTCTTCCATGAAATTTCTTAAGAGCTCTCCTTACTTGTGATGTAGCACGAGGATTGTTCCTGACATTCTGCTTGTACTAGAGATTTCACATCTGGAGGCATCTTCCATGGTCATTTACAACTATCACATCGAATACACATAAATAAGTAGGTAATGTCAATATTGTTGTAATTTTCCATATAGATTCCATACTTCAAGAAGAATGAATCTACTTTTCTCCCCCATTTTATTAATTCAAAATCATTTTACAGAAATCAAACCATATTCACATACTAGACAGTTTGGCATTTCCAATTGGTGTACAAGTGAGAATAATCTCACAATTTTCACATATTTTAGTATAATTTCAACTATCAAGTTCACTTTTAAATGGATATCAAACTAGTTCCAATTACATCCTAAATTTAATACCCACTCAATAAGTGCAACATGCTCTCAAATAAGGATTATATAACCTCCTATAGTCTTACTAAGTCATACAAAATCATCAGCCTCCTAAAAATCCAGAGAATTATATAGGGAACATTGCAAGTATCTATGAGGCCGAAATCATTTCACTTTCTCTAGTGAAAGACATGTCTATTGGGAAGCTTGAGTCAATCTGTTTTAGGCAGGGTGAAAAGTAGAATTATATTATAATGGTTCAAAGTGGAAAAACTATCATTATGGAGCATTTAGAATTTCAATGGTTGGATTCTATGCAATTAAGGACTCCAAGGAAAACAACTCAGAATCTAGAGTTGTACAAAGGTAGCTCCCAAAAATATTGCAACTAATACAAATATGCCAATTATTGTCTCTTTTAAAACACAATCATACAGACGACAATAGGGTATCACAAAAGCATCAAACGTGTAGATCAAGGGAATGGATGGTTTCTTGTATTAGAGTTTAAAGGGAGTTACAATATAAGTAATTATTAAGATACCTCAAACTACTTAAAATCATACACCACTATTGACACTTTCCCATTTAATATGTCAAAATATGTTGTACATAACCAACCTAACTACTCTAATTACAACAACAATGGAATCGACTTTCTTTAACACCAAGGACTAAATTACGAACATGCTTATGTACAGAGGGGTGATTGAAGATTTTAAGTGAAATTTTGAAAGAAGTCTGCATGGAATGTTTCTTTGCTAGAAAAATATCAAGAGTTGGGTGAGTCTTGGGGAAGTTGTCCCATATGGTTTGCACTATCACACATGATTCATTATCCCACCATTCCCTAGCTCTAGGTTTTTCCTCTAGCCCATGATATTTTGAGGTGTTATCAGTTAATTTTATTCACTGATGTTTTTTCATAAATCTTCTCTTACAAGGGATAGGCATGGAAAATCCTGGAATTTCTATGAATGAGAATAGGGACCATTGAAAGTTGCAGATGCCAACTCTCAAGGAGAATGAGTTTCATCATTCACAAGCCAAGATTCTCAGTGTTCTAAAGTTCAAATCTGTAAGGAAGGCAAAACTCGAGTTTCATTGTGTTCTTGTGCTGGAGAAGTGGTCTCTATTAAGTCAGATTTTATCCTTGGAGGGGCAGCTCGAGCTCCTGGTCAAAACCTCAAGTTTCTTTATAGCTAGATGAACCATATTTTCTTGGGCTGTCCACAGGTGGGCTGCATTAAACATATCATTTGTGGGACCTATTCTCTTTGTAACCAAACTCCATATCATCTGCTTTACATTGGGCCTGTACCTAGTGTGTGGATGTCAATTAATATGGTTTTAAAGGTTTGTGGGCATTATTTGAGACTTTGGTAAGTTGTATTACCACACCTGGACATAGATGTGATTTACACTATTGCGTGGAGGATATATGGACCCTTTGGGACTAGTTAACATAAGGAACAAGTGTGAAGAAATTGTGTGTATCAGTTAGGAGCCCTGGACGAGTTTCATTGCTTGTTGTGCATGTAATCTTGGTAGGATTGGAGGCTTGTAAATATTGTTGCTGTCAAATACAAGAAACTGTGCTTCCAAAATCTATTTCCTTGTGATATTGTGTTGAGTTGGTGGTCAAAATTATATGTATCAGTTGTACGTAATTTTCTGAGTAATGAATATATCAGATTGAACTCTTTTTGGGTTTCAATGATATGTTATTTGTTCACTATCGTAAGATAACACCTACAGCAGCATCTATATGATGTGTTTGACAAATTTTCTAGCTGAAATATTCACTAAAAAACTCAAAAATTTGTGGTCAATTGGGAAGTTTCCTTGTTTGGAATTTTACATCTAGTTATAAGCAATCAAGTGCAAGCAAGACATTGATTATCGAAATAAGAGCATTCAATGATTGCATAAGGTTTGTATTTAAGGTAGCAAAAGCCAATCACTTTAAGGAACATGCACCTAAACTCAAAGGAGCAACCCTTCAGGGAACATGCACCTAACCACAAAGAAACTAAGAGGGTCAACACTGTTAAAAATTCACACAACTTGATCATAACCAAAACAACTTTAGCAAGAAGACATGTCAATCACCAATGAAACAATGTAAGAACCTAAATTCAGGCATAATTTCTTACGCAAACAAGAGAATGCTACATTTGTGGTGGCAAAACAATGATCAACTACTTAGCCAAGCTCTTCTGAAGAAGCACAGGATCACATGAAGAAACGAGCAAGGATCATCTTCGTCATTAATCCAAAGCAATGTTGAAAATATCAATATCAGCAAAATATCGGCGAGGGTCCAAAAACATCTTATCGACAATATTGGCAAATATCGGAAAGCATAAAAAATGCCTAATATATTCATTTTTTTTTTTTTCAGATTTCTAAACATATAAAGCAATAACAACATGAACTAAACACATTGGCACATAAATATGAAGAAAGCACTGATATATATTATGTCAAATAAAAATGATACATCAAACTTCAAAGGTGATACCAAATCCTGTTGATCCCTGATAATTGTCCAATCAATGACTCAAACAAAATAACATCACATATATAAAAATTTAAAATTATTTCATCATCATGAGTTATAAACTTATATGTAGCAAAAGTTGCAAAAAAAATAAAACTAGCAACTATTTATCTGAGACCATTGGCCTCTCCCTAGTAGCTTTCTTTCTGTCTTGTACAACAATTGCTTCAAGATCTTTTTGTATAACCTCTGCACTAGAAGCCATACAAGGCATTACATCTGCATCATGTGTAGGGAGTCTAGCCAGATGGTATTTCAATCGTGTAACCCCTCCTGACATCTTGTTCCCACATAATTTGCATCATATATATGCCCAATTTGTCCCACTAACAGCCTCCCCATACTTCGAAAATGGGTCCAAGGCTTTTGGCATATTTCACATTTGTAGTGAACTAATTCAAACCTAGGGCACAAAAACAAACAAAAAATTGGCATTAAACCCCCCAACACAAAAAATAATAAGTAATAACCACCTCATTTAAAAAAATTACTACATTATTTGCATTTTGCAATGTGAATGAAAAATGGCAATAAGAGGGTGCATAAGAAAGTTGAAAAAAAAATGAAGCTTTTTGTCCAAATATGGAGAAAACCCTTGCATTGGCAAATGGGCATGAAAATCATAGAAAATGTAAAAAAAACAAAGAAACAAAATGTTGGTAGGCAAAGAGACAAGCAAGCATAACCCTAAATCTATGAAAAAATCATTAACATAGGGGTTTTTAAGAACATACCTATTAATGGAAGAAATGAAGTTTGTATCGTTGTTCTTCAATCTTTGATCCACAAAAAAAACTTAGTTGGTGGTGATAATCGTTGTTTGATACTCAAACCCTCCTTGACAACCACCACAAAAATCTTCCCCTTCCTTCTCCAATACTCACAAATAGAAATGAAGAAAAAAAAATGATTTTCGCTTTTTCTAGCCGCAGCATAACATGCCCGACGATATTTTATGTCGTCTCGCGATATTTTGCTGAGATATCGGCGATATCTCGAACATATCGTGATATTTCCGATATTCGGCGATATATCGCCGATATTATCATCTTTGATCCAAAGAGTTCAATAATGCATTGATACCCATGAGCAAACAACACCAACGATGAGCTATCCATGTAGATCAATATAATCAAAGAGTTACTTCATCATCAATGCAAACATATGGTGCATGAAATCCATTGAAGAAAAGACATCGATATCATTGAAGATACCCTTATTCTCAACAAGGCACCCCTAGTATTCATTCAACAAGGAATACAATGTCACTAAAAGCCTTTGTAAAACCATCAAGAACAAGCAGGTTTAAATTTTGAAATATAACTCGAAAAAAACTATGCCTCCCAATCAAAAAATGCTTCAAAAATAGAGTCACTAGTATATATCATATTGCAAATTTTAACAAGACTTCTTGCTCATAAACAAACATCATTTATATACAGCATTTCACCTTTCTCTATGGGCTGGACTTTTGAGAAAAGTTTCGTGGTTAGAATCCAAAATAAGCATTCTCTTTCACGGTTTACCATTGGAACCTTGCATGATTCAAAGCAAGGGTTCCATCACCATTGAGATTTTATCATCAAAACCAACATAAAAACCTCTTGAATACCATATCCTCTACACATCACCATAACAAGTAAATACTCACACTATAAAGCATAGAAGACCAGATTGCACAATATTATTAAACACCCCATCAGTAACAAAAAATGGCAAAGAATTTCAAATGATCAATCATATTTGACAATTGTAAACAACTTAATTTCCAAATAAAGTTTTGTTCAATAGTCTTGAAGAACTAGAACCACCATAATCCAGCTACACCAATGGTGAAAATCCTACAAATGTTGCAAAATAAAATAAAATTTAAACATGGTATACTTGATCATGTTACTTATACAGGTTTCCATCTATTTTACCAGTCTCCAAAGAGCAATTCACTAGTGAGATGATGCAGGCTACACTACAACAGGCCAATAATCTTTTTATCCCCACACCTAATATACAGGTCAAGGTACAAAACCTAGATCTTTGAAATACTCGTTCTCCTTAGCACTATGAGCAGTGATGCGTCTACTGGGCTCCAGGCATAACATTTTCTGGGAGGGAACATGGTGGAAGAAAAACAAAGAAGCAAACAACAAAGTTGTCAGCAGTAAGAAAAATTGTTACCTGATATCCTTTGATCATATTCCAAAGAATAAATATAATGTTTGTCCTCACCGAGAGAAGATCAATTCCTGCTGGCTCAAGACCTGGAACCATAATTGCCAGATCCTATTGAATGAAAAACAAGTGAAGAAAATTTTAAATCATACATCAATGCCACCATGTCTCCCATATGTATTTGAAATGGAAATAAAACTTGAATGTCTACTGATTTCAATAGAAAAAAAAAAAGTAAATTTTATTGATGGGATGATCTATGCAAGAATAGTTGTAGAGCTAATTAAGATCAATGATGCTTGGCCAAATTAAGATCCTTGCTGAATGTTGTGAAAAAGTTATGCAATGCAATGGAACCCCAACTTCCCTCTCTTCAAGCCCATAACTTCACCCCAACTTCCCTCACTTCTGAAGATCTTTCAGTTTCACCTTGTATAAGGCCCAAAACATGACACGTAGTCTTAATCATTAATCATATCAAGAAGCCCTCTTTTAACCTCCTCTAACAGGGGACTGGAAAATAATTTAGGAAATCATCATTTAATGTAGTGTATAAATTCCATTATTTGCATTCAAAATGGAGAACATGCAACTCACAGATGCATCAAACATGAAAAATAACACTGGGAGTAGTAGGCTTGTGTGAAGTTCAAATGAACTAGAAGCCCAACATGTCCCTCATAGTCATTTCTCTATTTATGGAACACTTTACTAGTAGAGTAGTATTTCATTTGTCACTTGGAACCGACATTGAAATTCAAGTGGATGGATAAGCTCTTCTGGGACTCCTGGACTGCACCTTTTTGAAAATCAGTAAGGTGGGACCTCCTGGAGAATTTTTAAGCTAGTAAGAGTTTGTTTTGTTTGGCTAGCGTACTAAGGGTCATCTACCATTATTGAACTGTTTTTTAAGATCCTTTAAATTTTCAAGTAAAAAGGAAAAAGAAATGGCTGCTCTTTTCTAGCATATTAGAAAATAGCCAAAATAAGAGCAATATCTGACTATCCAAAAACACCATAAAACTCATTTCGAAAATCCCTACACATTTGTTTAACTGCAAACACATCTGATGTCAATTGAGTCTAGCTCCACTGGTTAGGTGGAATGATTGTTATCCTCCCTACAATGGCTCTATTCCCGCCAATGACATGTTGATATGGCCTTTGGCCCTAAGGAATTTTCTTAAGCATGGGTGCCATCCTCAGAATAAGGCAAAGTTCCCTAGGTTTTCTCGGGATATATTTTGCAAAAATCATTTTAGTCAATTGTGTCTAGCCCAGGCAATTGAGGAGGAAAGTTATCCCTCCAAACCTAGGACCAATTCTCACAAGTGACATGTTGACCTCTTAATGAATTTATTGTTGATTGCCCCGAGCCCCAAATAATTTGGGTTTACCCTGGATACCATCCTCAAAATGACAGGAAGTGCCAGGATATATATTCCAAAAAACAAATTGTAAATTGGGGCTAGGCTAGGTGGTTGTGAGGAGTGTTAATCTTCCAACCCAAGATAAATTCCCACAAGTGACATGTTCAGCTCTTGATGACCATACTCACAGTCTTCACTCCTGTGTTGACAAAGCCTCAAACTTCTGCAGAATCAGGTTTTCCCTCACCTTATCAGGTTTCAAGCTCCTACTTTTCATATAAGCATAATTTTTCTCTTTTATAGGTTTTCTGGTTTTTTATTTCAATTGCTTGCTGGTTTTTATAATTTTCCCCTAATTTTCTTTTTTCAAGCCCTTGTTGAGTTATTTCTAAGTACAACTTTTTCAACACTGGTGCAAAATATTTTATGATGTATATTAATGAATTTTAGTTGTACCTTGTCAAATACAAGGCAAAAGATCTTGGAACATTTCTGAATTTTACATTAAGAAAACCATAAGAAAGGTCCATTGTTGCAAAATTTTCTACATAGCTCAAGGTGTTTATTGTAGTTTTAATATCGTTGCTTTCCAATTTTTGATAAATGGAAAACCTCAATGCCCTATTTTTGTGAATCTACACCACTCTAGAAAAACCAAAACATTGAAATAAACTCATTTCTAATAGACCTGGCATGTTTCCAATGGAGAAATTAGGGCCAACTTCTCTTCATCTTTAATATGAAAAGTATTTATATGCTTGTCTAAGGTGAATTTTATGGCTTCTTCAGTGCAACAATACAACATATTGATGATTCGACCTTGTTGTAGATTCCTCACTCTTGTGCGTATTTGATCTTGCTCTAGATTAGTCTTTCAAGCTATTTATGACATCACTCTATACCTAAAGTCTGGAAGATGAGTATTATGCAAGGCTACTTGCATTATGACTAGAATGGAGCAACATTTCTTGGTTTAAGCCTATTTTCTTCCCAAGATATGTTTCAAATGACACCTATAGAAACATCACATATTATTCCAGTAGTGAGGCCCCATGAACAGTACTCTGTGATAGCTTTGTGAAAGTGAATTTGAAGGTGAAATTGGCATGAGAAAAAACACTTATATTCGTTAAAGTTATCAGCAGTATTCCCTAATCTTATATAGTAGCTCAGCCCTCAATAAGAGCACCAAGTGGTCTACTTTCAAATGATGACTATGTAGTGGTTTGAGAATTGGATTATGGCAACACTTTGGAAACTCTTTTAAGGAGATAGAAACAACTACTAACAACACTAAGGAAGCCATATGTATACCTCACTTCGGGACCTTCTCTAAGAAATTTTTGTAATTATACTTCGACCAGCAGAAAAGGTATCATGCCAGCATTTTAAGCAATACTAGTTATGGGCTTGGATCTATTGACAGTGGCAGAAAAAAAAACCTATTTATGAGTAGTTGCAGCAATCCACTTGGAATAGTCTATATTGTGTAAGGATGCTCTCATTTTAAGAAACACTCACATAGCAGCCAAAAATTTTTCCACTTTGATAGGTGTTATTCACATCGCTTTGAAAAATATTGTTGGACTAGATGAGATCTGGTGGCTAGAGAACAAAAGTTAATCAAAGAAAAATGTTCTTGGACGAGAGTGTGTGAGAGAGAAAGGGATCAAACTAAAGTAGAATCCAAACTGAAGTAAAATCTTCTCTACATGGCGAACTAACTACCTTTCTGCATGATTGTAACTCACCCATCACCTCCCTCACCCCCTTGATACTCTTCCTTTCTCCAAGATGAACAAACTTAATTGCATGCTAGAAGTATGAAATCTACTCAAAATACCCTCATGTGGAGTGCACCTCTTCTCACATTGTTGTTTTTATCTTGCATGTGTTAACCATGGTCAAAGTTGATTTTACAATGACATTACCATTCTATGCATGCTCTAAACCAATTGGCAATCAACTAAAACAACCTCAATTAGAGCGCAACCTTTCTAAAGTATCATCTTCTTTCTAGTTATGATCACAAACTTGTTGGAAATTACCTACACTGATTTCCAATAATAATTACAACCACAGACTGAAAGTAGGCTCTTCTAAAGCACATCCCTCCCTCATAATTGTTGTTTTCCTTTAATAACCAAAGAAATCTACTGATAAGCATCTTGATTAGAGGGTAGAGCACTGGCCCTCCATGGATGTCACTCATTTCCCTTTTTAATAAAGTGAATAGATGCATAAGATAAACAACGAAATCTCATGGGAAGATAGGTTGCACTCATGCTGATTTTACTTGAGTAGGAGGGTGAACTCCAATATTATGATACGTGCAATCTACTTAACGGAAACCTCCAATATTAGGATATGCATGCAATGAACTATATGTGGGAGATTCTTGTTCGAATTAGAATGGCAGCTTGGGCTGAGAACAACATGAGGTAAGTGTGTAAAACTAGCAAGAAACCTATTCTAGATACAGTGTTTCATCCTAGCCTAGGAATGACAGTTTTAAGGGTTCACATGTGTGCATAAAAAGCACCTCACCTCACCTCAAGCCTCGTGCTCCACTATTTGAGAAGATCTTCCATGAGGTCAAGTAGTGAGGGGAATTAGCTCTAGGGGAAATTATAATTACGCCCTACAAAACTTGGTTGAAGTTGTAGAGGTATAAAGGCACATGTAAGCACTATCCATAGCAACATATCGCAAGGTTCCATAGGGAATTTGAGTTGTCATTTTTGAGTGAGATGTGTGTCTAATCATTTCTTTGCAATTCTTCAATCTAGCTTTTATAGGCCTTGAACCATTGAATCTGGCTTCATCGCATATCCCTAACCCTAACCCTAACCCTAATGCATCTGGTGTATATCAACATCACATGTGGATAACACTGCTTCAAATTCAAGACCCGGTAGGGTAGACTGAACGCATGAATTCATGCACACAACACACTTAGAAAATTGCACCATTCACAATATAGACATTCATGCATGCCCTCCCCTAGATGGTTAATTTTGCCTTCCTAATTGAAGACAACATATTAATGCATGTGCCTCATCTAGTGATCCTACTAAACTACTGCACCTCCATTAGAGGATCTCTTATGGGCCCTCTACTAAACATCAACTTTCCTCTGTACAAGATGGAATGTATTTTTTGAAGGATGATATTGTTTCCGAAGGAGAACAACTACTGAGAAATAGGTAAAATCTAAGACTACCTCCACTCTTGTATCAGATAAAAGTAAAATTGTTGTCAAATTAAGCAATATGGTTAAGCAATTTTCTCTTTGTATATTCAGCGAGCCAAAAATGAAAAAGGATAATTGTAATTTTCTTTCACCTGACGAAATAAAGAATATAGAACTAATTTCAAAGTGTGACAGTTATGTGGGTAATATATTATATCATATGTGGGTACATGGAGCAGTTAGAAATCAGTCTATGGCAGTACAACCCCTATTACAATGCCTATGGTACCAAGTGAAACATCTAGTTTAATCACATTAATATTCATTGGCTTGTAGAAATCTTCTTCTGGAAAGCAACTAAAAGAGATTTATTACGCTTTGAATTTCAAATGCTTGTTAAAGGATCAAGTGGTGGCTGTAAAGAGCAAATCAAACTGGGTGATCTTAGAACAAAATAATTTAGTATTTCCAAGACAAAATAGCATTACTCATGTATCTCTAAATTCTATGAAAACATAACAATTTGATGTATTGAAATGATATTAGGAGATTAGTAAAGAGGATCAAATTAAGTAATGTTATGGCCATACCATTGTATCTGTTGACGCTTCGAGCGAAGGGACTCGACAAAACCAAGAACATCGAGTTCCCTCCAAGCATTGGTCATCCAAGACAATTTAGTCCTTGTGTTTTGTAGAGAGTCTTCTCGCTCTAACATCAGGCTCTTCAAACCAACTCTGCACAAGGTCATTACAAATGTAAAAAATCAGCAAGACACAAATTTGGTAGTAAATATGACCAAAATAAGAACTAGTGCAAACAATTTTCACAATCCTTCTTTTGAAACCAACATTATAATCTCCTTAACATTATGATCAACGGTCATTTTTCTTCCCAGGTCAGCGAACTCAGCTCCGCCTTGACAAAGTGTAATTGTATAAAAGGAATGTCGGTCTCATGCCAATAGGTATCCTACAATGAATGCGAAGGAACCTAGTATATAGACCATTTTTCTCTTCGTTTAGCTACCCAAGGCTTATTTCCCTTTCCACATATCAATAATTTTTTTCCAAGAAAACATAAAATAAGAATAATATTTTACTATATTCTAAAAGGTGAAGTTGCTAAAATCATGCCACAAAGTGAAAGGAAATCAAATATATTTCCTCAAACCACCAAATATATAAAGAAAACAACAATAATTATAAAAATAAAACTAGATCTATCGATCTATGCATGAAATGAGTCAAGCGACTAAAAAAATCTGGCCAAAACAAACCAAAAATTTCAAACTTGACAAAATCCTCTAAACAAGCAGCAAACAAACCACTAGAATTTTCTAAGATATCAGAGCTAGACATCAACGCAATTTCATGTACTTGAATAAGCCCATTCTTGCTTAGCATTAGACTTCTTAAATTAGTTATTTATCATTTAATACTAGGACATTGTCTATGTGAAAAGAAATAGGTGCCAGCTTCATCAAATCCGACTTCATTTCCAATCAAAGATCAAATCCAAAGAACACTAACTCGTTACTCTAGCATGGTGCTAAATTTAAATACACAAAATAACAGAAAATAAAGATATGATAAAAATAGACCTACAAGATTTTATTGGTCGAGTGTGACAGGGACACCAATAACCGAGACTAGAGATATTTATAGAATGTGGTAGTTACTAGTGTGTGTCTATTGTGCGATTAGTGATATGGTGGAGAGACCTACCAATAAGAGACGTTGGTATTAGGAAAGTATAGTAGGGAGATCCATAGAGAATTTATGTAAAAGGAAGATGAGAAGTGTTGTCTTCAAGTTGGGTTATGTTATGGTAGAATTTTGTTGGTGATAAGTGGTAACAAAACACTTACATCAATAGGTAAAAAGTAAATTCGGGGCATGAGTTGGACTGAATCATGTTATATCATCCCTTAATGGTCCTAAGGACATGTGGGGACTCAAACAACTTAGTACCTGAAAGACTTCAAAACATGGCTGACAAATGACTGACAAGAAATGGCTAACAAATGACTTGACAGTCTTGTTAAATTTTTTATTTATCATTTAATAATAGTCAAACACTATCTATATGAAAAGAAATAGGTCCCAACCTCACCAAATCCAGATTTATTTCCAATCACAGATAAGAAACAACTAATGTAATGATTAAATATGAAACATCAATCTTAAAATAACACGCATAAAAGTAATGTCACTACAATGTTACAATGAAAAGTACAAATATAGAACCTATTTTTACCTGAATTTGACATATAGTAATCTTGCATGATCAATGGAACATGTATACCAAAATAACAGTCCTAGGGTATTTCAATTTCTCAGTTCTCATCTTGGTCCTCATTTTCTAAATTATGAACATGATCTTCTCTAAATGAACTATCATTATGAGCCCCCAAAACATTATGTTCTATATCAAGTTCATTAGAGAGATTTGTTATATTGTTTTCTGCCCTTCTGTCACAATCTAATCGCCAAAGAGTTAGCGCTCTTTCATATGGAAAATTGTCAATGTCATACTTTGTTAGATATAATCTTAAACATGTATCCACATGTTTATCAAGCTTGTTCCTCAATGTTAAACACACATGGTGGACGAGAAACAAATCTGAAAGATAAATCATGCAGTGTATTTTATTAACAATTTGATATACATTTATAGTACATTTGGTGACCATTGGGATTCAGATCCTAAGGTCCCTTGGACTGCTTGTCCATTCGGCTTCCACGCTAACCCTTTAGGATTAGGTGTCCAACATTCCCCCCCTTAATCCGAAGGGTTATGTATGAGTCCAAGAAAAGAGCTGCAATACAAAATGTGCAATAATGCATTGCAGCACTAGGCTGAATGTGCTCTTATGAAATGTTGGTAAAAAAGGGCGGTGGTTTAAGGATAGCCACCAACACTGGAACGCTTAGTGCAGTTCCCGGAACTCTTCCAAAACTCGCAAGAAGCTATAAGTCTTCTGCTAGAGGAAGTGATCCTATTGTTTCAAAGAGG